>JANIJG010012123.1:0-12651 GCA_024611175.1 Megaceryle torquata
AAAAACTTATTTATTTATTTATTCACTTAAAAGCAACAGAGCAGGGAGTAATTCCCTTTTCTCTCTGGTCATGGTGAAGCCCAGGCAAGCCTCCTCATCTGACTAAGGGGAACTCACTATCTACTTCTCCTTCTAGCCTTCCCCTCTCCTAATGCATTGGGAGCCCTACTTTACCGAGGGAGAATAGCTGGTAGTAAGGTTAAACAGTAGTTAACAATGGTACCATGAATACTGTCATTTTAGAGGACATATGGAGATTTCAGTTAAAAGTCCATTGTCTTCATTATGCTTCTTAAATGCCCAGTTAAAATATGCCCTGTATTCTGCTACCTCTCAGATCTCAATAGTTTCATCTGTTCTCATCTTGCTGAGAATTTTTCTTTGGCATCTTCCTCAAAATATACTTTTGCAACACTCCTATAGAACCACAAAAGAACAGTCAAGAAGGGCCAGAAAGAAGGAACTTGCCCAACCCCCACCATCACGTCCTAACAAAAAGCCAGAAACTGTAGAAAGAAATCAGAGGAATGAATGAATTGACTGCTAATGCCAAACTCTCAGTTCACCTGCTTGGAACTTGTTGCTCACATGAGTTCATATGCAGCCTATGCAATCTAGATCAATAGCAAGTTTTTTGGTGCAGGGATCTCATTTACAAATGTGATTTTGGAAACCAATAGTTATGTAAAACCACTGGCTAGCTGAGGGAAATCTAACAAGATGCCTGTGATTTTTATGGAAGCCTGAGCATGTATCTTCTGGAAATCAGATGCCTTTAAAAATTCATATTTTCCAGTCTCTCTTTCACTCTGGCAAGATCCTAGACAGGTTGTGGAGCTTCTTTCAGGATAAATTTTTAAAATGCATTTAAGACAAATACTTTCTGGAAGTGTCCTGGATATAAATGATTCTGCTAGATGTTTCCAAAGCAAGTCCTTTTCTGTAAGATGATTGCAAGAACTCCCTCAGAAATCTCATCCTCAGCTTCTTTACTGTTTTTCGAATTTTGCAGAATGTCTACAAAACATGAGAATTTTGTAGATCATAAGTCAAAACTAGACAACATAATTACAGGGGGCAAAAATAAATTCTGGAAATGACAACTTCAGTCATGAACCTGATACTAATAATGTGTAATAACAAATAAAGTTCTGAGAAGAAAACAAAGGGATGGCTGCAACATAGTTCAACAATAGCTATGAACAAAACCAGTTTAACAACAGTAACAACAAACAAAATGAAAACAAACAAACAAAATAACCCCCTCAACACCTGCAAAAAGAAAATAGAGCTAAAACAATCTCTATTCAAAATTCTGTCCACAGCAAGTCTCAGTTAGAGCCTTTGGGACTGTGGTCCCCATGTTTCAGTCAGCCATGTGTTCCATGAAAACTTTAGATCTGAAGATTCATTGAATTATTGACTGTTCTTAACACACTGGCTTTAGTTCTTGCTTTCATGCTTTTGCCCAGCACCTCAGCAGTCAGATCATTCCTTTGGGACTTGAAAAACCTGAGGTTTATTCCTCCCTTTGTCCAACAGAATTCTGGCTAAAAAAAAATCTCAAAAAATTTCTGGAGGGTGTCTTGGGGAAATCTGGATGAAAGAACCCTCTGAATATTTCTGTGGAAACTGTTCCATTTTGAATGAAATAATTAAATACTTGCTAAGCTGTTAGCCCTGAGGTTAGGGAACTTGCCTGGAAGGGGAGAGATGAAAATTTCAGACTGCTCTGATTACTAGTTCACTATTTTATGTTAAACCAAGCAGGGAGTAGACCTCTAGCATTCTTCTTCCAAGTAAGCCTTACTTTAAAGTGCTATTGACGCATTTCTTTGCTTGGTTTTTCTCCTTTATGTGCCACCCCAGCCTAGGTGAGGGGTATGAATACAATATAACTCTAGGGAAAGCTGTTATTTTATGCTCCACATATTGTGTTGCCTGGCTTTGATGCCTCTCTAGGCACTATGTCAGGCTTTGCAAAGCCTTTTCTTCATCTCTTCCCACAGAGCCTTGATAACTAACGGGTGTCTGGTGAATTGGGGTATTTATAAGTCCCTTCTGTGGATTCAACTTCTAAGTAATTATTTTCTTATTATTTATCAAATTTTTATTCAAGTAAAAATAAACCCCTCTGCTAATTGTAGCTGGACATGTAAAGCATTTTGCTGTAGCAAGGTACATATATGAATAGGAAGCAGTGAGACACCTCCTGCAGGACCTAATTTAGTCTAAAGTTAGGAACAAATGTTGAATTTTCGCTGTATGTAATTCTTTGCCCTGACAATCCATGTCAGTCACATTTTTTGAGGTGATTCAAATACAATATGTAGAAAATTCATTTACATTCTTTCCTGGGGTTTCCTGATTGCTGGAATAGCCTTCACACTACCACCTTCTGCTAGAACTTTTGCCGAGGCAAAGAATTTGGATGGACTTTTTCTAACAAAACTACAATTTTTTTTCCCCCAAAGCAGGGAACCGATTGTACCCTCAATGTATGCACAGTAAAAAGACATTTAAGATTGTTTTAATAATTTTTTTTTTTTTTTTTAATCCCCCACAGGTCTATAGTCTTGTAGCATGGTGGATCCATCTTTTGTCCTTTTTTTTTTTTTTTAAATATATAGATTAGACAACATTGCAGTCGTTGGCACTGCTAATATCAACACTGTTGTTTCAGATGTATATGTCATGATATGCAAAACCATTCAGCACTAGAGATCCTAACTATCCAAAAGATACATTGCCTCCAAGAAATCTAAACAACTCTCTTCCTATAAGAATTATTATGGACAAGGTAAAAGAACCTTAGGTGTTTGCAAGCTACTGAAGTTGTACCCACCTTACTCTGACAAAATATCCCTGTACAGCTTTTTGAACATCCTGGAAAAACACAGAGGGTATGAGTATGAATTAACACGTTACTTCATTTGGCATCTATTGAGAATCTGATAACTGGGGAACATTAGTTATCTAGGCTGAAAATAATAATCCGGTCTCTTTCATCCAGTTTATAATGTTGCTTCCAGGTTATAATGTTGCATTTAATTACAAGCCAATAAGAAAGTACCTGTCATACAAGAATTTTAATTGCCCTTCCCTGAAGCTGGTCTTCCTTGCAACTGTGTAAAGCCAAACAGCTTGAGCAATTTGACTTTTGTCCTTGGATCTTTGGGAAGTTTCTGCTTACCGAGACTTTCAGTTCCGCCTTGAAAAAAAGGGTCTAAATTTCATGGGTGAAAACAGCAATAATTATATCACCATTGTGGTCCCATGGGAAATACATCTAAGATGTTGCAAAGATGAGAAATAAAGAACTTTGACTGAGAACGAAAGTGATGTTTAGTGACAGATTCTGTCCTATTGTCTGTGTTACCCTGTTTACAAAACAGTTTTTAAAATTTGCTAAGAAAACAAACTAAATAATATTGTAGTGGTGCTCATACTGTGAAAACCAAGGAGCTCAATTACTTTCCATTTTCAGAACAAGCAAATAAAAATCCAAAGAAGTAGGTCTAAGGACTCTGATCTTCAAACCCTTGTTTTTGTTCTCTCCTATTTTTACAGTGATTCTTCCAGTTTCCACTCTCTGGTACTGGTAAATCAGTACTTTGCAGCACTCTGGTCTAAGACCATTGCTAGCAGTAACAGCTAAAATTTAAAAAAACTTGTCTGTTTTATTAATAACATTGTGACTGACATGAGCCCCTAATTATATGGAAGATTCACAAGATATAGTAGCTGAGGAGAATGGGTGCAAGATTCAGAATAGAGTTACTTTGTGAATAGTTACTACGAAACTATAGTCAAATGGGCCTTAACATATGCCCAAATGCATTTAAAAATTATCCTTTCTGAATGGGAAAAGTTCCCTATAGGCACAAAGCAAGAAAAAGACAACCTCTTATTTAAGTTAAAGTATCTTTAGATTTCTGACTGCTGCAGGGTAAAAGGTATGGCAGGTTTAGGAAGTGAATGCTGAATGTATTGAACTGAGCAGTCACAGAACAAAGCGTTGTAAAAAAAAATTATTGAAGCATATCACAGGAATATTTAGTCATATAATTTTTTTTTTTTTTTTTTTTACACCGTATTTCAGTGAATACTGAATCTTGGAACAAACCCAGTCAACTGAGGGCAAAGGGTTTCACAGCACTATTCTAACCACCTAACTGTTTAATCTCTTTTCTTTCTTTCTTTTTTTTTCTTTCTTGCTTGCTTGCTTGATTGCTTTCTTCTTATTATTTTTTTAGGATTGGGACATTTCTGTCTGCAAGCTGACCCATTCCTTAAGCATATATACATGTCAGTTAAGGATTTAACAGTAAAGAGATTCTGAGAGACTGTCCAGATCCCTCTTTGCAGGTCAAGAGACAACTCCAAGAGGCTGAAAAACTACTGGGATTTCAAATAGCATGCTAAGAAATAGCTGTGCAAAGAGTCTCAGTTTCTTCAGTTAAAGTAATTGGTTTCTATAGCTTCATATCTATTAAAAATAAATGTATAGCAAATATTTTAAAATAACTTTCTGTTATACTGTTGGCGTCATCTCCAAAACAGTTGTATGTCTTAATGACATTCCATTTATTTAACTGCTTTTCTCATTAAAAACACTGCCCTGGTGGTACTGATTACTCATGTTTGACTCTCTAGATTATACAGATGTGCCTGTTCTGAAGAGACAAAAACCCAGGGCAGAGCAGCAACCCGAGAAAGGAAGTTCCCTGCTAAGAGTTTATCAGGTTGAGAAACAATGTGCACTGCCTGATGCACTTATTATCCAGGAAGTTACTCATCACTGTTAGTTATTCTTACTGAAAATACTAAAATAATTTCCAGTACTTCATCCAAGAAACTGTGTCCTTCAACTAACAGTGGCTCCAGAATTATTAAAATGGCCAGGCATGATCCTGCACAGAGGTATTTTTTTTCAATTTAAATTAAACTCAAAAGCTTTATTTAACTGGAAAGTAGATTTTACCAGTGCCCCAAATGCATTTGTTACAACACAGTCCAATTCTATGTAATTTGAGACCTTAACTCCCTGGTTTTTTTACTTTCTTCATAAAGTTGGTGTAACCAAGGCTTCATACTCTGACGGTAGGCCTCTAAGCTAACAAATAGTAGGAACAAAATGTTATACCTTTTCTTATACTCCCAGTATGAGAAAGCTGCACTTAGAATCTCCCCTAGCTGAAATTTTGGTTTTGCCCTTGCTATGAAGATGTTATGCACCAACAAAAATCAGAACCCCAGATTGTGAAAAGCCTTTCGGGGTACTCTTCCCCAACTGTGTCAAAGGATGGTGAGGATGTGAAGACCCTGTGGTGCTCAGGAGCTCTCTGAAAGCCTACAGTGATGGCACTAATGAAGAGATCCAGGCTGCACCATTCTCAAGAAGAGAAGGAGTGGTTTAGAAGCACAGTATAGACTCAGCCATAATGCTTCAAGGATGGAAATGCTCCTTCAGGCCATACATGCAAGGTTTTATTTGTGAAAGGTCCCATATGCTCTTAGTTTCCATGGTACATGGTGGCCCTGAGGCTCAGTGGGGAGAAGAGGTGCTGTCAGCCCCCCAGAGTACTCTGAACATGTCAAAACAGCACCCTGACTCTCTGGGTGTCTGCTGCATTTTGCAGGATCTGTATCCCAAGGATGGTATGCTCAGCAGTGTTTCTATCCACAGAGTACATACTGTGTGTCCTGTTTCTTGCATTCATGCTTCAAGACCAGATGTTATGTGACACAAAGTCATGGCTTCACATACTCTCTGTGAAATCAACTGATGCTGCTACAAGGAAATTCAAGGTTGCTGAAATGGATACTACAGGTTATTGCCTCATTTTCTGGCTTTATTCTGTTCATGGACCACTCTGCGTGCAAGGATCGGAGTTAAAATATGGTTTAATAGTTTGCCATTCAGTCTCAGTGATCTGCCGACCAGGAAGACATGAATAACACATTGAGATTAGAGCAGTATAATAATACAAACACTTCAGTGATGTACCAGGTGTTGCCTGAAGGCACCAGCTTTCAGATGAAACCTTCAGCTCTTTATCTGAGCTCTAGTGTTTTGTATATAAATGATCATGCTGCACTTTTGAAGAGAGCACAGGGACAACACCAGGTTTCTCTTAACACATAATATAACATGCAGGACTGTTACTGACTGAAGCTTGGCCGTTAATGTTTGCCTACATAGTCACTGGGCTTACCAGCACCTAATTCATCTGAAAGTGGTCTTTAGGATTTTGAGAGATGCTAAATAAAGCTAAATTACATTTTTCCATTCTGTCTTACATATAAATCTCTATAAGCTTAAATCAATCCTGTGTGCACAGTTTGAACACAAGCTTTGCTTCTGAGTAGTTTTAAATTAGAGTTTTTCACATCCTTATTTGGATTCAATATCAATTCTGCCTTCAATGTTAATAACTGGAAGGGGACTGGAAGCCTGGCATAAAAATGTATCTGAGTAAGTAAAACAACTCACAGGTGAGCTCTTGCTGTACTTTCTTGAATAAGTCCATCTGTGTGTAAAGCAAAAGCCACACTGTCACCAGAGCTTTCCATGCTAGCTTTTCCATCCCCATCTGTTATCATCAGACACAATTGTAACTTCTGCAAGCAGCAGTTAACAAGCAGTGGTTTAATTCCTCTGGAGCCTGTGGGTTGTTCCCCGCTGAATGCAATCTCACATTAGGACTTAATTATTTTAAGAGTTGGAGAACAAAAAGATCTTGACAGCAAGATAAGTACAAGCTCAGTGAACCAGGGGGTCCCAGTCCAAGTCACTTTCCTCAGCTGATTATGGATTTGGTGAAAAACAGGTTTAGTTTTTATGTATTATCTCTATTATCGTTGTAATAACTGATAGTCTTTGAATGCAAAGGCAAATAAAGAGGTTCATGTGCTGAGTTCATAGTTTTATGGGAAAATGAATATAAATTAATAACACCACCAAATGCCTGTGCAAAACTGCACTAATATACAGAAAGGAGTGAGATGGTGTTTTGAGGACAAGATATTTTCCATTTACACAACCATTTATCATAGGAATGATTCCATTTTAGTATGCTGTCTTCCCTAACCAGAATTTTCACTCTCTTAATTGAAAATATAAGTCATGTAAATCACATGTATATGCATAATGTACATAATGGTCATTAACTGAAAATCTAACTTGCATGAAATTTTGTGTATTGATCAATTAGAATTATTTTTTTTATGTTGCATACATCTCTTTTTTTCTTATAAGAAATAAAAAACCCCCAAACTAATGAAGATAACCATTCAGTATTGATATAGAATATCAGAAAAGCTCTGTGTTTTCAATGTGAGAAAATATTGGCCTCAGATTTGTTTCCAAAAATTGCAAGTGATAGAGCTGCATAGAAAATAATAATAATAATGATAAATTTATAGTATGTTAGTTATTTTTTTTTCTATAAAATGGGATATATGTGTAGATTATAAAATAAAAACAATTAATGGCAATATGTTATTGGATATAATGTCTTATTCCAGTGTACAAATAGGTAGAAATACCTGAGACATTACTTATAAGTGTTGAGAACTTTTCAGCATGATGACTTGCTATGTGAGAAATGTTCAAAGTAACAAAATTCTTAAAGAGATCAAAAAAGAACAAAGAGATTCTGTAGAAACAATAGACCAAATATATCTCAAGGATAACCCCACTGAGATCAGTGGAATTGCACTACGGATATACTTGGCCCAGTGACTCCAGAAAGATGTTAATGAGGAACCTTAAGACTACTGCTAGAGAAATCTCTATTTAAACCATGCTGTGGCAGTTCATGTGAAAAAGTAAATGGGACCTTCACACGAACTGCACAGCATGTGAGTGTGAATCAACAGGCTATAATAAATTGGTTTGGTTTCCTTCTTCAAGACTTAAGCAAATGTATTATATTGTAGCATTTCAGATGTTACAATGAATGTTATGTCATTATTCAATTATGTTCAAAAAAGCTGGATTGTCTTCAGAAAAGGTCTAATGTTGAAAAATATTTCTTAGGTCTTGCAAGAAAGAGATTCTGTAGATCAAATGTAATGAGTGGTCAATCCCTAATAAAAATCCCATTTGTCTAAAACTTGATCTGGTAGATGTCAATAAGTTCTGGATCAGGAAAAGTTTTGTAAAATAAAGGCCTTGGGTTTTTTTATTTTTCTTTTTTTTTTTTTCCCCCCCAAAGGAAAGCAAACCTGAATGTGTTTCTAAAAAAATTTTACTTTCTTGCAGAAAGAAACAATGATTTCAAAAGTGTGAAGAAATATAGTGTCTGATGTCCTATGACATGATATATACCGAAACTACTTAAAAACACAGAACTTGAGGTAATAGAGAAAGGAGTGACCTTTTCAAGTTAAAATGCTGATTGTAAACAAAAAGACAGACAGGATCAATATTATTTTTGACTTAGGTAAAGTACTCACAAACAACAGAAGCTGAAGCTGCCTGGATTTTTCTGGCCTGCCTCAGACTGAATGCAGCTACTATATAAACATATTCACCAGCAGGTTTGAAGGTGCATTACATTTTTTGTTCCCTGGGACAGATGTGAAAACTGAGATGCTGAAAGATAAGGTGGGCAGCATCCCTCAGAAGGGGGAGAGTGATGGAATCGGGATCTCCTCACACCCACTGACATGGGATGCAAAACCCAACAGCTATATCCCCACTACAGGTCACAGTGAAGTGTTTGAACTTCAAAAAAAAAAAAAAAAACCCAACAAAAAAACCCAGAAAACTCCCAAGCCCAAAAAAACTGCCACAGTCTGTGGAAATATGAAAAAGATTGTAAGATGTAGTACCCGTGCACTGGGCTGAATTCACTGTACCAGACTCGGTGATCCCAGACATCACTTCCAGTCCTCTAGTCCTATGAACAGTGTTCATTCCAGATATCATTGGGAAAGAAATGCATCTTTTCACAAATTTTATCTAGCACTTTCAAAATTATCATGTCTTGACATTTTAAGTGTTGAAAAGAGCCAATATTTACTATCTCACATGAAAAAGACCAGATGGCTAAAATGCATAACAAAGTTAAGCTGTGATATGAGACAGATGAACCCATTTAGATAAAGACAATACTCAACCTTCATCTGAACTTCAAATTGAAACTGAATTAAGCCTCTCATTGAGGTAAGATAAAAAGTTAGCCTTTTGATTTGTCTTTCAGTTCTCCATTTTACTTAAGAGAATGCTACTGAAGTGCTTGCTGAGGTTTTGGGGAGAGTAGTTCCTGCTGCTGGTATAGCTTCCTGAGCAATACTGAAACAAGCACTCGGTCTCTCTTTACTCACTTTCCAGTCACAGCCTGGCATTCCTCCTCCCTCTCCTTGCTGTCTGATGTATGTACTTTAAACACAAAATTTAGAACAAGAGCTACCTTTTATTTAGTGATTACACAGTGCCTGAGGTACTTCTTTCAGAGATTATGCCCAATGTGTTTGCAGTACAAATGATCATGTTGATGAAAATATTTTTCTCTGCATGTCCCCCAGTGACACAGAGATGTATGAGTATTTTTGATAGAGGTATATTCTTCATGTGCTACTTCTCTGGTTTAACAGTATGACTATAATGCATTTGGATTTCAAAAGTACTAGGAGAAGAGACAGAAATATGTGCAACTTTGCCTGCACTATATGAACCCTGTGGTGTTATCATGTCTTCATTCAAAAATTAGAAGCAAGAGAAGGCATTGATTACTTTTTAATCCATATTTCATTGTAAGCAATTATCATTCTGTTATGTGTCACTTCCCTCTATATTGTTACAGTAATGCTCTGGATTTTTGTATGACTCTTTTGGGTTACAAACGTACCACAAAATATAATGGAAAATATTTTTATAGAATAAAATGTTATACAACCCAGCATGATTCCACTCCTCATCATTTGTTCTGGGATTATTCAGAAATGTTAATTTCTCTATCTGTATTTCATAAGTAGCTCAAACACCCCCAGCTGAGCACAAAAATAACTTGTGTTTGGTGGAGACTGTTTTCTGTGTCCTTTAACTGCTGTTTCTAAATTTGTGATTTTGGTCCTGTTTTGAGTTGTCATGTATGGCACAGAAAGGAGTTAGCAAAACACCTTTGTTATTCCTAAAAGTCATTATCTGTGAAATTCTTCAACCAAAACCAACAATCTTTACCATAGCTCAGGATATTAGGAAAAGTAAGACCTTGAAGACCTGTCATTAATAGATTAAAACTGAAGTCTTTCCACTGCCAGTGTCTGCCATCTCTAAGGCACTCAAAAAGACTCTTGCAGTTATACCTTTTCTTATCTCATTCAACAAATACTAATCTGATTAACAGACATAAGAAGCAGCATAATAATCTCATGAAGCATTCCAATCATCAGATTCATTATCAGATATATTGTTGTTATATAAGTTTATTCATATTGCAAGAGTGGAGAAAATCCCAGTAAACACGTAATAACTAATAGATCTTACACTTTTCATGGCTCCTCAGTATAAAAAGAAGCAAAGAACAAGGTGAGCAAATTGCACAGCACTCTTGAGGGATGTTACAATACTGTAATCACATCTGTTGAACCCCACTTCTATTCCCTGTTCCTGAACAAAAAATGTCCAAACACAGAGGCAGAATAAAGCTGTATACAGATAGAAAGACTAGGCTGTAGAAGAAATGAAGTAATATTTTGTGCCCCACATCAGTACATTTACGAGTAAAAATAAAATAAAATAAAATAAAATAAAATAAAATGTCTGAAAATCAGCCTGAATATCACTGTAAAAAATTTCAATGCTCGAGGCATTGCTGAAACTGGGCAGATAAGGTACAGAAGATCCATTCTACTTAGAATTTTGAATGAGCAAAATGATGATCTAAGCACTTGTTACATACTCACATGATATAAATATAGCAGTCAGATGTATTTTCCAGAGTCCTAAAAAAAAAAAAAAAAAGAAAAAATATCCAGAAGTATCAATGAAGGCCAACTGGAAAAAAAGTAGTTAAGAGACTAATATTAAAGAGGAAAAAAGAGCAGAATGTGTGAAAGAAAAAAGTTACCTGGTTTGAGAATCTTCCATAATTAGCATGTCCAACATGACACAGTGTTGTCTCTTCTTGCCTGTGAAGTATTTATAGACTTTAATAGGTTTTTTTCAGTTGCGATGAAGAGTTTTTGAATGTTACCACAATCCAAATAGGAGTAACTATTACAATAGCAAAACATTGTTAATCATTCTGTAATTATCTTCCAGCTTGTTAATAGTAACTATGTTAATAATTTAAATGATTTGCTACATTTCCATGTTTTCTGTTGCAGTATTTAAAAATGTTCCCATTGCTCTGGCAAGGTACACTGCTGAGTTTCTCTCATGTTGGTCACTATATGGTTAAATACTAATTTGAAAACCTATCAAAAAATGACTGTGAGTAGGTCAGACACAAGCTTTCCTGGAAAGCCAGGAAATATGTTAAGGCAATAGAATGTAAATTTGTTCTAACATTTCAGAAGAGAAGCATATAAATCATTGTGTCATAGCATATTACAAAACTGTCTCAGCTGTAACAGCAGGTTACAAGGCAATATTTACTGCTAATTCTAAGTATTATTATTATGGGTATTCAACTTTGGAATCTTTATTTCCTTAGAACCATTCCCCCAGATGATTTAAGTTACAAATTCCTGGTCTTATAATTTCATCTTACTGCTGTTATTAGGATGTCAGCTCCCATTCTTGGTCACTTCAGTTTACAGATAGTTAGGGGCAAATTAGTCCTCACCTACTACAAGTGTTTTCCCTATTCTGTTGAAAAAGTACACCGAAATAGATTCAGTTTCTACTGTAGTGACATTAGGGATAATGCTTTCATTTTGGTACCTGCTACATTCTATGCTATATTTTTTATTTCTTAGTGGGGCACTCAGTGAAATTGCTTTCAAGCTTCATTTACAAAAGAAGATACAGGTCTTAACTTCATGAGACCTCACAGTACAGTGCAATAAGCTGTAGACTTAGAAAGCAGCATCCACAAAAGGAAAAGATAGAGTTGATAAAGGAGACAAAAAAGTAGAAACTCCAAACCAGAACAGGATACACACTAATCTATTCTGCCAATACTGCAATGAAAGTGAACAAAGGAGAAACTGGAAAAAAAAACGTTGCCTCGCTCATCACAAAATGATTGAGGTATGAAGGCACCTCTGGAGTTGTCTAGCCCAACCTCATGCTAAAAGCAGAGTCAACAAAAACAGGTTGCTCAGGATCTTGTCCAGTTGAGTTTTTATTATCTCCTGAGGTACATACTCCACAATCTCACTGAGCAGCTTGTTCCTATATTTGGTCACTCTTATAGTAAAAATGTTTTTTCTTACATTTTTCTTAATGGAATCACCTGTGTTTCAAACCATGTCCATTGACTCTTGTCCTATTGATGTATACCACTGGGAAGAGCTTGACTCTGTCTTCTTTACACTCTCCATTGATGAGATTCCCACCACAAGCATTCTCTTGTCCAAGCTCAATAGTTCCACCTTTCTCAGCATCTCCTTGCTTATCATAGAATCATAGAATGTTTTAGGCTGGAAGGGACCTCTAAAGGTCATCTGGTCCAACCTCCCTACACAAGTAGG
>JANIJG010012124.1:0-21419 GCA_024611175.1 Megaceryle torquata
TGCTTAACTGCTCTCTAACCCAATCCTCCTCAACTGAGACAAAATCTTCCTTCCTCCAGACTTCCTCTGTGGTCTTACAGGACTAGAACCCCTAGGAGCTGGCCTTAGCAGTAACAACCGAGGCAAAGGTGGCATTCAGTAACTCCACCTTCTCTCTATCCTCGGTCACCGGGGAGACATGTTAGGCCACATTTTAAGAGCTGGAGCTTTATCTTCACAGAAAGAAGTTTCAACTAAACCTTTCCATCTCATTAATGTGCAGAAACCCTCACATAGTCCTGGTTACCCTAGGATTCTTACCTCCATTAATTCCTTGTGTTATCTGTTCATGATTCAGTCTGCTATCCTTAGTCATGCAGTTCACATGGCATTACACATTCTCATCCCTGAATCTAAATGTATGGTAGCTTACCCTATGACACTTGCAATTGTAACAATTTTTCAATGTGATAAACTGAAACTGGGTTTGAAGAGGTGACTAAATCTTTGTTTATCCACATGTAGCAACTATAAGCTTACTTATCAAGCAGGCCTGCTTATTTCTGTAGCACTACTTTTGGTATGGAGCACCAGCTGCTTGATTCTGTATTCATGTCTACATCTGCCAGTGACACAGCATCTCACTATGCAATATAGTGATCCTCATCCCCATCTTTATAACACAACATGTAGCAGAACTAGGATGTAACATCTGACAAGAAGCAACAGGCATGCTCTTGAGGCTCATTCACCTCAAAGAAAGTTCCTGACTCAACTGACACTAGGGCAGTGAACCCCTGGGGCTTCAAGAAGCATTGCCTGGCACATTATCCATATGCAGTTGTAAGTGGTTTTCTCAAGAGAGCTGGTGGAGATGGAGCAGGGAAAGAGAGATTTAGTGCCAAATTTCTTCACATGATGTAAATATCAACCCCCTTGAGTAATAACTTGACATTCCTCAGTAAAGACACACTCTGCTTTTGAAATAGTTACCTTTCCTTTATTTTTTATAACCTTAAGAAAATTTGGGAGGAATGTGAACTGTTTTGTTTTTTGTCTTCCTATGACGGCAGAGATTTATTTATAGCCAGGAACTGGAGGACAGTTCTCACGTGGCTGCTGAAAATTAAAACAACATGTAGGGTTTTGTTTTGTTTTGCTTTTATGCCTTTGCCGCTACAATCTCTCCCTGCATTCCCTAAACCCTTGTTATTGTAACCAGAGCCACATTTTGCATTGCTACAATTGCAGGGTTATGTAAATTCCAAAGGCTTTAAAGGAAAGAGCCTGCAGATTCTGCTCCAGGCCTTAGGGAAGTTGACAGAAACAGTTATGCCCAACATCTAGAAAGAGGCAAAGGCATTCATAAATTGTCAACAGACAGGAAGCCTAAATCTCAACCTCACCATCCACCTGAAGTTTTCTAAATATTTTAGAACTCAGGTTTCTTTTAAATTGATTGTCCTTTCATTTTCAGCGTTGTGCTTTGATATGGCCAGGAAAATTTCCTTTAGCGACTTCTGGAAATCATCATATGTTCGCTCTCACTTTCCACAAGTGTTTACTGGTTTACCCAGGAGAGCAAACAATAGAAAGCTCTACAGGTACAAACTTCTTCAGACTCAAGGAACTGTATTTTCAGAGTCATCATGAAATTGTACACATTGAAAAGCATTACTTCACTCATTAAGACTTTTATATTAAAAAAAAAAAAAATTCAACAACAGAGAACAACCATACTCAGCAAAGACAGCAAGAGAACAAAGAGTATGCATCTGATCCCTTGCAAAAAGTCTTTACAGAAAGCAGGGGTGGGAAGAAGTGAGATACATGTTGCACATCCATGTGCTTCTGAGTAACCAAGTTGTAATGCTGACACTAGCTGTGCATTTCTGTGTGGGCATGGGCAAGCCAATTCATGTTTCTGACTCTACCCTCTAAAGGAGAGATAATAATGCCTGACTCAGAGTCAATGTTAGAAGGCTCTGCATAAGCTCATCTTAGCCCCCAGTGTTTAGACAACTCAGCTAAATGAGAAAAATGTTTAGCCCACTTCTCCAGCCATGCTTCTATTTCAGCTCTAAATCACCATTAGTCAAATCATGCTTAGATCTCAGACAAAAACCTAGCTTACATTATTCCTGAAGTATGTGAAGGTTTTGCACAGCATGGTGCACCTTGATCACTGGAGTGTTCAAATGAGAGCTTGGGGTTTGTTTGTTTTTTTGTTTTTTTTTTTGAAAAGGTGCAGCCAGAACTCTCTAGTCAATTCAGCTGTCACTATAAGGAAGGATGAGGCTGTGGTGCCACTCCAACATTCTATAGCTGTTGAGTTTTCCAGGCAACCTTAAACTTACTGCAGAGGATATAAAAAAGCAGGGCTTGCTGCATTGCTCAACCACCTCTTTGGTGCATCATGGTAAGTCCTCAGGAAAGAACACCAAGATTGCCCTGCGTGCTGCAGCCAGGTAGGTCAATGCCAAGCCAACACAGAAGGGATGTTCTAAGCAATTCCCAAGCTGTGATATTTTAAAAACAACCACTACAATGGAAGAGATGGCTAGAGTAGTGAACAATAGCTCTTACTCAGCTGGTAGTCATTGCACAGGTGGTAATAGCTGTTATTATCATGAAAATGTAGCTGTTTAAATCTTATTAAGAAAGACAAGACCTACTTCTGGAGGTGCAAGTACACAGGATCCCTGCATAGCTCAAAGGTTTCTACCAGTTTGTCATATGTGTTTATTTGCTTGGAGCCAGGAACTGCTCTCTGGAGCTCTGATCCTGACAGTCACTGTGACTGTGGGCAAGTGACTTTGCACCCAGAACTCGTTTTGAATTCACTGGTGGTGTGGATGCTCAACAATTCTGAAAAAAACCCAAGCCCTACAGGTCAAAGCCAAAGTCTGCTAGAGCTGAGGTGTTTTGAGTCACATTATAAATTATATAAATTTTGAATACAAAAACTGAAGCATCCACAGCTAACATATTTTTGTAAATGTGGTCCTGTAATTGGCCCAGTGTAATACAACTTGCAGACACAAAAGAGTGGAGTCCAAGGGACCATCTCTATTAACATTATTTGCAAGACAACAGTTTGTTTAGGGTCTGTGTGGAGTTAGAAAAATGCAGCCAGGAAACAAAGAAAAGCCAGAAATCAAAGACAGCTATATTTGACCATGACTCATTCATAGTGAACCTAATGATAAGGATCTGAGAACTACACATTTTACTGAACCAGGTAAAATACTGATCATAATCATTACTTTTTTCTGTAAGTTATGTTTCCTAATTCTATAAACTCTTGAATCCTTTCCTCAAAGATGATGAGCTTAGCACTGAAAAGCACTGTGGCACACTGGCAAGAAACTCTGATATTCTGTACCAGAAAATTCCTCAGATTTCAGTCTTAAACCCAAATAACTGTTGATACCTGCCTCTAACTCAGCACCACTTCATAGAGACTTTGGTATCTCATCCAAGTATTAAGCAAGGTGGATGTTACTTAGCTTTTGGAACCCATGAAATCTGCAGCCTGTAATTATTGGCCAAACCAGCAGCATTGCTTCCATCTACAACTCATTTGTTCCCTTGAGCTAACACCCTCCCTTACCTCCCATGCTTGCATATCCAACAGATACTACTTGTCTCAGCACAATTAGCAAAGCAGGCAGGACAAGGGGCCACTTAGTCAGCTGTGATGATGACAGCAAAGGATGTCCAATAGCTGACATAGTTCAAGCAAGGCAAAAAAAAATCATAAAATACTAATAAAACATAACCATATGGACTTTTTGATACATCAGACAGGCCTGATGAAATAGCAATAAAGCAAAATCCTCCTACTGGTACTAAATGTCAATGAGAAAATGGAAGGCCTGTGTTGGCCCAGTGGTTCAGTGTGGTAATGTCTAGTTAGGCACATATTAGATTCTCAGGACTATCATATTCCTTTGCTGGGTAAAGAAAGAAGGGCAAAAAGGAAGAACTGTAACCATATAGGTAGAAGGTACATAGTAAAAAAGTCAAAGCAAAACAAAAGCAAACAAACAAAGAGGAATAGAGAGGAAAGAATAGAATAGAATAGAATAGAATAGAATAGAATAGAATAGAATAGAATAGAATAGAATAGAATAGAATAGTTCAGTTGGAAGAGACTTACAATGATCACCTAGTCCAATTGCCTTCATCAGAGAGCACTACAACTTTCAGGCAATTGGTGATACGAGGTGAGCTGCAAAAGGAAGACTTGCATTGTCCTCTCTCCCTGCTGAAACCAGCTACACCCAAAAATTTCTGGAGGGAAAATGACATCTGACACAGCCACAATAAAAAATGACCCAAACTAAGAAGTGGCAATTCTGAGGGTGTGGGAAAGTCTGCAAACAAATCACTGGGTGTGTCATATACACAGACGCTAATATAAAGCAGTGATTACAATGTCTCTGCTCAATGAATATGTAAAAGCGAGCTTAGTGTTTTAAGTACCATGCACAATGATGACCAAACAAATTCAAGTCTGGGTCCATTTGCCTAGGAGCAGTACAACATACACTCTGACCCTTAAGCTTCATGGGACACTCACAACATAACTGAAGTCCTGAGATACTAAACAAATCCATTGTGGCATCTTATTCTATATGGAGACTTTTTAGACTGTTTCTATGTACCCCAGAACTGGGAAAACTGCTTTTGTGACACCCATGAGTGAATTTCTCAGGGAGCGCCATTGTGTCTATAGGGCCTCTTATTCCCCACCCTGTCAGCATCACAAGATGCAGTGTGTATGATCCACATCGAATGGTAAGATCTGGCCTTGGAAACAAGCCTCCAAAAAGCTGGTGAGAACTCCAGCTTTAAAAGTCCAACTGCAATAAATACAGGAACATAGGGATCTCATGTTCTTAGGGTCACACAGTCTAAACAGGAAACCTACAAAACAAAGCTTATACAGCCATGTAGCTTGGCTTTTCCATTACAAGGAAACTAACAGGCAGGCATGTAGATAGACAGATAGAGAGATAGAGAGATAGACAGATAGATAGAACCAACACTGGAAAGCACATACCACATATCACACAAACAGTTAATGGCAGTTAATGGCAGTAGCCAGACAGCAGAAGTAAGCCCAAGATTAAGAATGGGAGAATTTCTAATGGAAGTCAAAGAGTATTTCCCATTTCTCAGGAGGTGTTGCTCCCCATCTGGCACCATACTGCCCAGCTCCCTCTAGCTTCTTTGTGAATTAAGTTTATTCCTGGAAGAGCTAAAGAATCCTGAGACCATAACTAATGAGTTTTCAAAGGAAAAATGAAGGTTGCCTATCTCTCCACATCACCTAGTATCAAGTACCCATCATTGAACACAGTGTTCCTAGTGATGTTTCATCATAGCTCAGAGATATATTTCCTCAGCAGGCTATTTGGATCAAAGAGTTAAGGCAACAACCCTGAAAAAAAAGACAAGGCAAAACACAAAGGGGACTTTTTTGCCATCTGCTTCCATTTTCATTTTCTGCACTCCCACATGTCACCAGAGCCTGTAGGGTGGTCAACTGGATTCTGTGTCTTGTGTACTCATGGGAGTATAAGACTACAAGGTCATCATGTCCCGTTTCCTACAATCACAGACAACTGCATAATAGACACGTAGTCCAGAAGTCTCCACAGCATATATAGAAGATACCATCACACATTAACATAAGACTTTTCAAATGATCACTGGGAAGTAGAATTAGTTAATTTTCCAGTCTGAAGTGAGGCAATCGTTCTCATTCTTAGTTTAAAGCACTTGACAATGACAAACTAGGTATTTCATTGTACACAGGTATATAATATCAAGTCCCAGACCTCTGAAACCTAAGTCTAGAGATCATAATTTAGTCCACTCTTATTTGAATACCCATGCACTGTGAATAAAAATACATACAGCTACAGATAATATTTTTTAGTTCAAAGTGAGAAAAATACAAGATATTGGTATGCATGTAATCTGAATTGTATGTTGATTAATCTTGAAAAAAATTTAGGTCGGTAACTAAAAAATTGACTCTGAAGATTGATGAAGCATCATTCTTAACCTGTTTTTTAATAAAATTACAGTGATACCATATGAAAATGTTAATATACTATGTTAGGTCCACTCTAGCTTGTGTTTACATAAGTATTTTCTTAGATAATGCTCCCATTTCACAGTAGCTTAGCTGCACTAACAGATGTGTAAATCAGAGAGAGTATGGGCCTCTGGAGATGTCCTGATAGATGTGAACATACTAAACATCACCACTGTAAGTAAGCAGGGGATGAGCCAGGGAGGAGTTGCTTGCTAAATTTTGCCTCTGTTTAAACATAAAATGTGTCATGAAGGGCACAGTAGGACATTTATAGCTTAACACATGTCCCCCAGCAGGTACATGAAGCTATTCTAGATAAGCCAGACACAGCTGGAAAACAATTCATGGGTCCCCAAGGAAAATTTCACCTAGTCAGAAAATGCATCTGTTTTTCTCCCTATAACTTAGTAATGGTGAGTGCCAAAGACTTTGTAACATTCACACAGACTGCCTGAATCCTGCTGATGATGAAAGGCTAAGGTCAAGCTTTGTACTTCTGTCATTGGCAACACATTTCAGGGCCTCTAAAACAGAGCTAGAGAGATTCACTCATTGGGACGCCTGACCCACAGGGCAGTAAAAGTATGAAACAAGCAATGAGGGCAAGTTCATATCTCAGTAGGGCACAGTTGGAAGACAGTTCATATTGGCAGGGCCGTAGCATGGTTATTACTCTATCCCTGCATAACAGTGCAGGAGGATGCTGACAGATCAGAGCACAGGCAAGAACAAAACCAACTGTCTCTCTGTGCATTCAGCTGTTAGAAACATAGTTTAATTGGTTCCCGCTGTACACATGGCTGCAAAAGTAGCAAAAGACTGAAGTCCCCTCGTGTTTGGTCAAGATCTTGCTTTCTTTCATCTGTTGTGCAGATGCTAAAGGGTCACCTGCCTGGAGGGGGTCAGGATTCTTCCAAATAGATTTAAGCAGGGTACTCACAGTCCAAGCATCACAGCTTAATGGTCAGTGACTCAGTGAGAAAACCAAGACTGTCTGCACTAGTGGATGTCTCCATTCCTGAAAGCGTTTGTAAGGAAGAATGATATCCTGGCAAACCTTGTCTACAGATTTATGCTGTTTAATCGAACAAATAATCTCATTCCACCTACTTAGGGCAGATTTATTACAATAATATCAACAGTACCTAAGTTTCATACTCTCAGTGTAGGGAAAAACCTAAATGAAGGGTGATGAGTAGGAAGAAGAGCTGGGGATTATAACTAGAGGCTCTGGGAAGCCAGAATACAGATATGGGGGAAGAAGAAATAAAGAGGAGGAGCATCCACTCTGCAGTAGGCTGATATACTTGTATTCTGAAAGGAGTATGATTTTAGTGAATATATGGATATCCACCAGGCAGGAGACTAAGTGTGACATTACAAAAAAATGTTGTTATAACATTTTAGTTTAATTGCTATGGCTTTGCTAAACTAATCCTTCAGAAGACATAAAGATGGCTGAAAAAACACAAACTAGCAGTAGTCTAATCTACCTGCAGTGAGAGTATTTATCAGATAGTAAACAATCCCATCAGGCTGCAAGCATCTGAGAAAACTGTGCCTCAGTTTCCAAAAATGCCTATTCACATTTTTACAGTCCTTGGAAATTTTCTGAAGAAAAGTGCTGAACGCAAAGAATACATTGCTAATTTCATCCAACTATATATATAACATATCCTCAGATATTTGTATAGTGTATGATTACAGACAAAAAAATAATCTTATCATTTAACTCTTACTGATTCAATAGGAACAGTCCATTGAGAGTGCCCAACTCCATCCGAAACAACCAGCATACAATATCCACAGCATTCAGAGTTTGAGCTTAAACCAATGGAAAGTATAGAATGTACTGATTTATTGACTATATGTTTTCAGAGGAACTGGACAGTTGCAAGAGGGAAATCATGCTACAACTCGACAAGAGTCCAGGAAAATTCTACACACGTATCAGCAGATGCAAGATGCTTATACAGCTCCACAGTAGTTTCATTCCTCTTGAAAAGCTTGCTCTCTTCAGCCTGACAAGGAAAGGAGCAGAACTGGAAGGCTGATGCAGAAAAACATGGAATTCCCACATATTACTGTCTCAGTCTTCTGGTGATTTAAAAGAAAAAAAAAAACCCAGATGACAGTGCAGGACCAGAAGCGTGCAAAATTATTAATGATTTTTCAAGACCAGTCTGAAGCACTTAAAAATAGCCTAACTTTCCAGGAAAATGGAACCACCCAAAATATTTATTTATTAAAATATAATTAAAATATTCATGATGACTAAGCCTGTTTGAAATGTTCCGATTTAGAGAAATATTTAAATGCAAAAGAATATGTAAAACATTTCTAAAAATAATAGGAAGGAGGTTAGCAAACGAAATCTTTTCTGAGAAAATTTGTCACTGCAATCCACTTTTGAACTGGGGAACAAGGGGAGATGCAACTCACTGTTTTCACTGATAAGAAGACACAGACAGTGCTAAAAATGAAGATGAAGTTTCTTCATGTGCATTCTTGATACTAAAGGACTCTAAAATGTGAATGTGTTTCTGGAGGTTTGTGATGTACCTGGTCAGGTTTCTCAGCCTGCATCTTATGGATATGACTGTTTTATCCCTCATAGAATAGCTGAAACATCAGAGGATATTCACAGTGTTTTCTCTCTCAAAGACCACAGGAATATAAAAGTGACTACACAGAGTCAGAAGTCCATCTAAACCAGTACCCTATCTCCAAGTAATGGTCAACTGCAGATGGTTAGGAAAAGCATATAAAAATACCATATATAGTCTTATCCTACCCCTGCCCAATCCTTTTAGTTGTTTAGGACTTGGAGATAGGAATACATCCAGATTACAACTACCAGTGGACCCATCCTCCAAGATTTTTCATCTCTTCCCACAGCTTTGTCCTGGGAGAAGGGAATCTTGCCACATGGTATTAAATCCTTGAAATGTATACTTGCATGACTTCTTCACAATGAAATCCAACCTGGATTGTGTTTCTTAGCAGAAACATTCCTTCTTCCTTTTGCATGTATGTGAGTCTTTGTGTATTTAATTTATGAAAATGCCCTGGCAACACATCTTCAGATCATATCTTAAAAAGTTAATTTGGACCTGACCACTTTCTTCAAGGATGAACAGGGCACTGTGTAAATTTACACCTCTTAAGACTTCATGTTTCATTAATTCAATTTTTTAAGCAGGTAAAAACATTATCCTCCAAACAGCAAACAAAATACAAAGCCCCTGAGATCAGGCTTGCTCACTGTCTTGAATAATAAAAGCCATAACAGTAAAAATGAGACCTTGTTTATGCCTCCTTAAAAAAAGTAATACACCAAAGAGACAGAACAGAGCTATTGGGTCTCACAAATCTGCTTTGTCCCAAATTCAAAGAAGAGCTAGGCTGGCACATGCATTGCCTGAATTTAAGTCATCTTGGAACACAGTGAAGAGGAAAACACTCTTCAACAAAAACAACTATGAACTTCAAAGCTCATGAGCAGAAATATCATCTTCAGTGATTATTACTTTGAAGCCAGCAAAACTGGGAAGTGAGAGGGCACTTGTTATTCAGGGAGGGAGCTTATTCCTCTCCTGCAGCCAACGTTTTTCTCCATTCCTCAAGGTTACTTCTATTTTCATTTTCACACAGTCTAAACACATCCTTCTGATATCCAGATCCTACTCCCTGAATTCCAGCAAGCCACCTGATCTCCTCCCTTTCTTATCTACTTCCTTATGTCCACGTTAAGTCTCTCTAATTCCTAACTCCAGAGAAATCTTATCACTGATATAAGCCTGTCATACTCCCAGAATAACTTTTTCTACTAAATCCAAAGCCCATGAACCTCTCCCGGTCAGATTTGTTATTCCATGTTGTCCCGAGTCTAAAAAACTCCTACTATTAGAAGACATTAACTGACACCATAGAGTTCACCAGAGAAGCCAAAATCTCAGGTGTTGAAACACCATGTGGAAAACTGAAAATATAAATCCAACATGGAACATGAACTTATGGCAACATGCAAACTGGACACAATTCCTTAAAGGAGGGAAAAGCCTGTTTGACCTTCATCAGATACAGATTTAACACACAGCACTAAGAAAGCTTGAGGCTGCACTACCAACAGCACTGCTCAGTGTGCAATGTGTTCATGGGCACACGGCTATGTGGTTGTCAGCTGGGTACATCCTGGACATGTCAAGGAAGGCAGAACACAGGTACAGGACTGACGTAATAAAGCTCATAGGAGGTTCTGGCATCATGGGCCACATTACTTCATGACATACCACTAACAAACAGCAGCAGCTCCACTGACCTTCAGAGAGATACACTGCTATAAAAAGTATGTGAGAAGAATAAAATCCACTCTGTTGATTTGCCCAAGTCAGTTGGCCAGCATTTCAAAAGCAGCTTATAATTTGGGCTGTCTCATTTTTTTAGTGTCTTGGTGTCTTAACAAGACACTAAAAATAAAGAGCTAAAATTACAGGTTACTCGGGCCTCAGTTTCTCTGGACCAAATTCTGATGCTACTTGAACTTGTAATTGAAGTTTGGAATGAGTTTCTTGAACAATATGGAGCTATAAAGAAGTTTCACTAGTACAGATAAGAGCAAATTTGCACTGTCTGTGCCTCAGGTCCCTCATTAGCAGTCTGAAAACACTGGGACAAATCCTCAGCTGGAGCACATCCTCAGACCCCATACCTATTTGTACTGACTGAGAATCCAAACCAATAAGTCCCATTTAACTAATTTATACAGCATTATGAAATTTCATATCTACACAGAGTTTGGAAGATAACAAGTCCTCAGCCTGATAATTACTCAGTTTAGCGCCAAACTGAAGCAACTCCACTGTTAAGTGGAATTGCAGAAAGATAAGAAAGTAATCAGATCTACTTCATGTTAGTATATATACTGAGTCCTACTACTGCCATTTTTCTGCAAAAACCTTAGTTCAAAGGAGTGTGATATTAGGGAACAAAACTGGTAAAATGGAAAAGCCATGAGACACCATTGTCAATCATCAACACAACAAAAAGCATGGGAAAATACATGTAAACTCTTTCATCCAATGAAAATCAGAGTAGTCAGATTTCTTTGAATGTAGGAACATGCTGTGCTTGCCTGGGGGCTGCAGGGGCAGGGAAGAGAGAGAGGGTCAGATCTCCATAGGACTGACCCAGGTTTGAAAATTCACAGCAATTAAAAGTGCTGAGAGCTAAACCTCCCACGCATCCATCCCCTAAGTGTCAGGAAATGGTGTTCCTTGATTGTTCAGTCACTAGGTCATATGGCTGGCCTGGAGGGACTAGATGGGTTTCTGGGATTCCACTGGATCTTGGGGGAATTTTATGTCAACGAAGGCAGATGGAGCAAAACCAAACTATCTGGGAGATGCCTTTAAGATGCTGTTCAACTCTTGCTGTGCCTCTGTGTCAATAAAATACAGTCAGTGCATGCCATGTCTCCACTTGGTAAGAAAAAAAATTTGTGACTGATTTCAAGATGAATTTAAAGATCTCCACTACACATAAGGAGCACAACTAAAATAAACATCAGTGATAGCAGCAGACAAGTGAAATAGTGTGGTAAGGCTACTAGGATATCCAGAGAATATGCTTATTCAGCTCTGTGAAACCATGAGACTGCACTTCACAAGAGATAATATGGAGTTTTAAAACCTCAGGGTTGCACTGTGACTGTCATAAGCACCAACAGGGAATTGCTTTCTGTTTCACAAAGCAAAAATGAAAAGATGCCTGCCCTGTACATACCATTTTTGTTTCTCTTGCTTCCAGGGTCAGGGTCCACCAGTAAAAGAACTAGCAATTTCCTGGCTGGCATAACCTCATCCAAACTCAAGGGTGCTGACTGATGACCCATGCATTCTCATGAGACACAAAATTCATCTCCTGCCAGATCAGTATCTCCTACCCCATTCCTCTTCTCACCATTCATCTCAGTGTGCAACTTTCCCCTTGGACCATGAATAAGAGTCCAAAAATACTTTCCAGACTGCAGGGTTTCCCTGCAGGTATTGTCACTATTGGGATGCTGAGCTGGACAACAGAAAGAAGAATCATGAGACAGAAAGGAAGCAGTCATCTTAATACTCCCCAAATCTGGAATTATCTCCTCCTTAGTTCTTCTTCTCATCCTCTCAGCTTTCAGCAGTTTGGTACATATTAGTTCTGTGTTGCCCGATGCACTTCAGACTAACTGCTGAATCAGGTAAAAGTGTCTGTGGCTCCCAGACACTTGTCTTGGCTGTGACAGCTCTCAAGCTTTTATTGGGGCTTATAGGTTTCTAACAAATTACTACATTTCTTATGTTTTGGTGGGGTTTTTTTGTTCTTTCACATTGCTAGCAAATGCAGTCAGGCTGTTGCTAAAAAAAATAAGGCAGATTCTTGGAAAAGATGCTGCTAGGCTACTGGAAACAAAATCCAATAAGAAATAAATGGAGGAGAGGAAAAGGGTTCCGATATGTCATGGTAAGGAAGCCCAGATACCAAAATGATTCCTTCCAAGTGTGAAGACTTCACTTCCAAAGTACATCTCTGCAGGATCTGGCTCTGAGAACACACGCTCCCTTACATGTGCAGTGAGTATGGCTACTTTTTCTCCAGCTCAGCCTAGCTTGCTTTACATGGTATAGCATGTCATCCCTTAGTGGGGATTAGAACTTGAACATCTGCCCAGTAAAGGCTACCTCCACTTCATTAGCCAGTGCAGTGGTTACATCAACCTGCAGTTGCTTTCAGCACAGCTAACTAGATTTGCTCAATTTCATTTTGCAGGGGGTATAGCTTCAAAACTCTCTCCTTCCAATCCTCACCTTTCTTCCTTTATTTCATTTTCTCTGCCTCACTCTGCCACCCTCAAGAGGAAATGTATTTGCAGACTTATTCCTTTACCAAAACAACTCATCCCAGGGAGCGCTGACTTGCAACAGCCTTTCTTATGACTGCTTATTAGCTGGAGCCAATTACTAACAGCACAGGGCATTATATTGTGCAATGCACAAAGCTCCTGCTTCTCAACCCAGCTTTGTGTTTATGTTCAAGGGCGTCATCTCTCCTTACAGCAACTGCACAGACCAACCACTCTCTCACTAGAAAAGAGCTTCCGAAAGTTATAAGGGCTAGCTAAGTATGCCAGCTTCAAACAGGAGGCATCAAACTTCTCCACCCGCCTTGGGAAATGAGCTGTTTCTGTCATGGGTATCATTAGAGAAGATGCCAATGAAGAGGACAGCTGTCTCCACAGCTGCCCCCAGAACTGCTCCTATCTCTGCTGGATGAATGAAGAAGGGACATCCAGGTGTGAGGTGCAGGAGGTAAGAATAAATATACAAATGCAGCACTGAATTTTAATCATAAATAAATCCAGCTGAGTGCCCCACTGAAAACACCACCTTGTTATGGAGTAGGCTTGGGAATCTTTGGACTGTTGAGGTAAAAAAATAATAATAAAAAAATATTAAGAATCACTAACTGTCCTTGGGACTTCCACTCTGTGTCTGTAGCAGTACTTCTGCAGGTTTTTCACAGGGAGATTTTCCATGTACTAGCTGCCTTCTTCATGTATGACCCTGGTACAGCTGTTTTCTTGCATGTGAGAGACACCTCTTTCCTCAGCAGAAGCAGTGGGTTCTTTGGAGAGGCCTTAGTATCAAGGAAGAACAGGCTCAAGGGGCTAAATTTCTCAGACATTGCAACACCTCATACTCATGTTAGGATTTGTTATTGTCAGTAGCCTGGCAAACAGAGTGGGACAGCACTTCATTGTCAGGGAGCCAGGAAATTGCCTATCGTCCTCATAAGGAAAGGGGAACTGCTTGCTATACAATATGACAAGGGATTAAAGAGTTAAAAAAGAAATCCTGAGTTGGGGAGTTGCCTAAGGAAGTCGGGTTTTGCCTAGGGCTTATTTGGGATTTTGCCTTCCTGCTACCAGAAAGAACATAATGGAGACGAATTTCAGTTAATTTTGTAGTCTTCCAAAGATATGTCCTAACCTCTCTCTCTCCTTCGACCTCCCTCACCCATCCACATACAGAAGAGTGCAAAAGCCTTCACTGTCAGCCCCCCTGCATACCTTTGGGAGAAGCAATCAAGCTAAACTTGAATTCTCCATGCTGCCAAGCTGACTTCAGGATATTTCAGAGTAGGAAAAAAAAAAAAAACCCACAACAAAAAAAAAGAAATAAAAGAAAAAGAAGAGAAAGACAAGCAGTACTTGCAGGTATTCGTTCTTGAAAACAAGCAAAAACACAAGAAGATTTGCTGCAGCAGCTGTACTTACACTGTAGAGCCCGTGTCTGTGTGCGGTTCCTCCCTGTTCTGCAGTCCTGTAATCCACATAGAGAAATGCCTGTGCTGCTCCTCTTGCTGGCAGTGCTGTTGTAGTGAGACTGGAACTGCTGCTGTTTTCACTTTCAGACCAGCCTCTCTCTCCAAATCCTCTGACGTCAGACAGCCTCTAAGAGATATTTATGGAATGAACAATCTAAAAGTTTCTCTAGGTAGAGCTCAGATTGCAGTTTTTTGGGATCTGTAATTTTTACACTTCTGGATAGAAAACCCCTCCAAGGGGGGGTCGGGGAGGAAACGGTGGGGAACTACAGATGTGGTTTTATAAATCCCTGGCAACAGACAATCCCTGTACTTTTCTGCCCGTGTTATATTATATCCACACCCAGGATGTAACTATCTGTCATGAAAGTCCCCATTTGGAAAGCGGTATTTTCCAGCCTCTCAGCTGTGCCTAAACAGTGTTTGAATGAAGCCTGGCAAAGAGGTCTCACACACACTCATAGCCCAACAGCCCTCTGCTGCGTCCAGACTTTGACTGGATTTAACTAAAACAGGAGTGAAAAAGCTCTTCCAAGCATCTTATCCACATCCTCTTTCAGTTTTGCACTAACCCCTTCCAGCTGGAATGTTTTCCCAGGCATGTGGGCCAGCTTTCCTCCTAACTTCAAAATACCTTCTAGAAGTATCTCATCTCAGATGAATACCAGCTCAGAAAATGCATTTGATCTTTGATCTATATTATGCTCTGTGTATTTGCATCTCTATTTCTATTATTTCTTTGGTACCATACGGTATGACACATCTCACCTGTTGTGAAAACCCCTCACAGTGTTACATAGAAGAGAAGAGATGCTGGAGCAAAAAACAAAGCTGAAGTATTAGAATTAATGTTAAGCAGTACTTGAAGAATGAAATGCTATCATGGTATAATCCTGCTGAGGCAAGTGACAGTAAATTTGGACTGATAAGACCTCTTTGTTTTGCATTTAGGAGCTGAGCTTGGCACTAAGCCTGTAAGTATCAGTAGTCCCATCGAAGAGATGAGGAAACTGAGGTCTGAAGGTGAAGTGATATATGTTGAAAGTCCTTGAGTGAGCCTTGCCTGATTATAGACAGACCTTTTTAAGAAGTTCAAAACTTGTGCAACATTTTCTGGAGAAGTCTACAAATGTGCTGCTATTATAAGCAATGGCTATTTTATTTTTTTATACCCCATCATTTCCACTTGTAAACAATTACAAGAAGTGTGTGTCTTGGTACCACTTTTGGACATGCGAGTGCTATTTCGAAATGTAAAGCCAAGGTTCTTTTCTGTGCACTTACTGGCAAAGCAGATTTACCATTTGGGGCTGTGTGGATCAGTTTTTTCATATACATATGCTTTCTCTTTTCTGCTCTACCATCATTGCCTTTGGGCATGAGCCAGGGCTCTTTGAAATCAATAAAAATAATCTGATCAACTTCAAAAGGCTGAAAATCAAGTTTGCTCTGATAATTTTCTAATGGCAGCTAGCCCCATACATTGCCATATCATCACTATGACCAAAAGCCTTGAGATAAATTCCAGAAAAAAATGGTATCTTTGAAAAGATTTCCACCTTTATACTTAAAAGATGGGTCTAAGAATCTGGTGGATGTAGGAACAAGAAAATATTCCCAGCCTCAAAGCAGCATTCTGTTGATCAAAGGAATTAAAATATTTTATATGTAATTAAAAATAATGAAAAGAACCCAGTTTTGATGATAGAATCCAAGCATTAAACAAGTGGCACTGTTGTTCCCCCTGGCTAACAAATTTGCCACATGTCTACAAAGATCAACAAAGATAATTCAGGGCATGAGTCCCCACCCTGCCATGGTGCATACTACTCTTATTGAAGATGAACCCTGGTGTTATGTTGCTACCTGTTGGCATGTTGTTCCATAGATATCCACAGGGAACTCTGAAGGGCAGAGTGATTCAGGGCTTTTCTGTAGGGTACCAGAGATGTTTCTTATGAGTAGTTCCATCTCCCACCAGCTTTCACTGACTCAGCTCCTGTGGTTAATAAACTTTCTATGGCACAGTAAAGGCTCCTGCTGTTAGATGAAGATGAGATGGCTATCCATGATTCCTGCTTTCACAGTTTAATTTATAGGGTTATATTTCATCTTCACCCTTGAGAGTGTAAAAGGAGGAACATGAAAATCCTGAATATCACACAGAAGTAAAGCATTAATAACTACATCCTTTCTTACAGTGTCACCCAAGCACAAATGTGATGTCTTTATTTCAAAAGACTCTGCAGCAAGACTGAAATGCCAAGAGACTGGTATGCTCTGGTTATCCATACATGATATGGACAATGGCAGTGAAAGCTGCTGCTAACCTGTGTCCAGTAGTGTGTGTCACTTCATTTCATGCCTCCTAACATGTAGTTTTTATGACATCTTGTCATAATTGCTTCCACTTACAGCAGATTAAGACAGTATCTCTATGAACCCATTGCGTTTCTTCATGGAAATGAAAAATAGCCAGCTGTATCATTGTATATTCAAAACCTATGCACTGAATCACATAAGATTCTCTTCCACAAGATGCAACAGAGACCTTTTCATAGCATATCACCACAAAGTGACAAGCACAAAGATCCCAACTCTGGGCAAGCTGTACTCTCATTTCCTATACAGAGGAATCCTTTCCACTGGACTGGGAGTATGCATGTGGGACCTCAATTTTCTCCATTTAAAAGATAATTTATTTAAAACGGTACTTCTTCCAAAAGATGCTAGAGGCAAGTACTTTTGGAGGGTGAAAATCAACTTTGTGCACTGGACCAACACAAGCATAGGCATTACTCAGCACTAAAAAACAGAGAACAGAGACGCTTTGCATCACCAGCATATGACTGACAAAACAAGACAGCATGTGTTCCTCAGATCAAAACCAGGCTCAATACATGTTCACATGAGCAACTGTAGCAGTCCAGTTGTTACTTCCTTAGCGCTACATAGCAAAATACTAAACCAAAGGAAATGAAACCATATTAAAATACTATCCTTGCTACCACAGTGGAACAGACCATTCAGGTCTCTAGTCTCATACACTGCCTCAAGCAGTGGTTAGATACCTGATGATTCAGAGCATGGAGAATGGAAAACATGCTAAATGCAGCCAGTTATGGGCTGGAATATTACATAAGAACTGGGGGATAAAGAGGGAAAATAAATTCTTTCTTGAATCCTACCATTGATCAGTTTGCACCCTGAAGCATGAGGTTGTTTCAGATGCTGTGGTTTTTTCCTTGCACTGGTATTGTTATGAATGTTATTTCTCTGTATATTTAAGTTTTGGGAACCTAACAGGTTTGGGTTTTTTTTTTTTTTCAATCCACTGAAGTCAGGAAATGCACAGTTATGGCATATGGTCAAAAGAACAACACGCACCAACGTGTGCAGAGAGCAATATCTTTGTCTTCAGATGCACACAGCCTTGGCCATAATATTTTAAATCCACTCCATGATTTTCCTTTCATTTTGCATGACAGAATTCTGTTCTCTGTGTACTTTCAGCCTCCAGATTTAATTGTCCAGTGCACTGACCAGCATGAAGGCACTAACAGATCTCATAGATGTCTTCATTTTCAAGGCCTGAAGCAGCACAGTGGCTTACCAGGTGCTAGTAAAAAGTTTAAACAATGGGAAGAGAAGTTGGTGATATGTGACAGAGACACATGTGCAAGCAAGAAGGATCATTCTAAGACATGTCTTAGACAGCTGTCTTAGCCACTGTACCACAGTGTACCTGAGATGCCCCTTTAGCCACACAGTATTGTGTAGAGGTTGATAAGTGTCCAAGTATCAGTAATCAACACATGGCACTAGATAAACCTGTATTTATAGCTAGGCAATGAAGTGACAGGATTTTAGACTCAGTTTCCTCCAGTATCAAAGAATTCAACAGAAAGTGAGAATCAGGGGAGAATGAGGCTCACACAACTAAAGCAGTGCTTCCAATGAAAAGTAGTACAGTGTTAGAGTAAGACTTATAAAGCCAGCATCTCTGCAGGATACTGCAACTGAACTCAGAGGCTGAGGGACGGACTGAACTCCTCAAACTAAATTTAGCAACAGTCTTAGCCTTGATGGGCAGTACTCATATATAAGGGTAGACAGAAGGCAGCGCAGCCTGAGAACACTCTACCTTCACCGCTGGCAGAACAAGAGGCAGGAAAGAGTGAGCTCTGTCCCACACAGGGAGTTGTGGCTAGGCTCTGACTCCTTTGCAGTAGTCAACTAGACCAAAGAGAATTGAGTAGGCCAGACTATTTGGACAGTTGTAAACTAAAACTGTTCTGCAGATATAAAATATCAGAATTAAACAAAATTTTTGTAATATATCACAGCCCAACCACCTATTCCCAGTGCTAACTTAGATTCATTTTGTTTTCCACCAAAAACTATACAGTGAATTCAGGTTAACCAGGGTCCTTTGGGAGTTGTGGGACAACAGTTTCTTGGCTTCTTTCACAAACACACTGGATTGATGACTTTTAAAGCACAGATGCTTCAAAGAAGCCAGGGATACAACAGAGGAAAAAACAATACACACACAGTAGATAACCATGCATTGAGAAATGTCACCAATGATATACCATATTAACAGCAATCATCATGTGCTACAAAACAGCAGGGGAGCCTGGGTTGGAAGGAGAGTTAAATTATATGGATTGTATCAAATTAAAGTTTTGACTGGTATATATATATTTTTTTTTCTTTTCTTTCCTAGACATTCTCTCTTCTTGCAAAGGATTTATTTTTAAAAGATTCCAGGAAGCCAAGAGAGCCTATTAGACCAGCAATTATCCTGAGTCACTTCCTACAATGGTTTAAAACAACTTTTCAGAAAATCTCTTCTGTGGGCGTGGATGCAAGTATATCAGTGGCCCACAGAGCTGAACTGCTAAACCTGAAAGGAGTAAAGATCTACAGCTAACTACATTACATTATTAATAAACATTGAAGGAATACCAAGTTTGGAAAATCAAATGCTGGAAGATGACAGATATCAAACACATTATGATACAGGTGTGTTTATCCACTACCCACGTAAAATAGCTGTGGCAGAATTTGAGATGGGACCCACCTAACTGCATTTTATTTCAAGACATTTCATCCCAGAATCATCATAGAATGGTTTGGGTTGAAAGGGACGCTAAATATCATCCCTGCCATGAGCATAGACGCCTTCCACTAGGTCAGATTGCTCAAAGCCCCATTCAACCTGACCTTTAACACTTTCAGGGATGGGGCATCCACTAGCTCTCTGGGCAACCTGTTCCATACAACTCTCTTTCTCCTTGCAGTTCTTGCCACTGTTGATGTGAACCTGATGCATGGGATGAAGCAACTACCTATAAAATGTGAGCACAGTCAGAGCTGGTGTGGTAATTTTGGCACTTCCACACTTCTAAGTGCTTTGGTTTACCAAAGCTTATGCTCTTTATTGATATTCTTTCTGTATTATTGGCTAATCAAAGAAAAAAAAAAAAAAAAAAAAAAAAGTATCCGTTCCAAAACCTTTGTACCTGTAATCCTACTGAATTTACAAGATATCAGCATAACCCCTAAAGTCTCATGAGTAGAGGAGTTTTACTCTACTGCTGTCATGGCATCACACTGCTCTCCTTGCGTGAAGTTGCCATTTCAAGACATAATGCAGCTTGATCATGACATATACAAGTGTTTTCTCAGGCAGGAAATCATAAGAAAGTTCTTGAGTTCTGCTTCTGAAGCAGAACACACTATGGACACGGGCACAGAGACTTGCCACAATTATTCTTAGAAGGTATATGAACTGTAGAGACTGCCATGTCTGAGCCTCAAACTTTATTACCAGACCAGTCAAAAGTCACCCTGTGTATCCTTAGTTACCTCACCTACACAAGGAGGAATTAGGACCGTCTGCCTATAAGAGTACAGGATTTTGGTTGATAAAATCAAGAAGCATTTCATAATCTTTTATAACATAAGAAATGAAACAAGCAAACAGAACACAATTAAAGCATAGCATTTAGGTATTCTGTCTTCTGTCTCCTTTGTACTCATTAAATACCAAAAATAAAGAAATAACTCTGATGTGACACATACATTTATTGTGAACATGTTTCTACCACCTTTTTTCTGTCCTGCTAGAATAAATACTGGTCTTAAAAATGAATGAAAATTTAAAGATAGAATAATCTCTTGTAGAATCCACTTTTGGACTGGACTTGGGGTATGGTGACACATGACAGAAGTATAATTGGAATTCTGGTGAAGACAGTCAAGAACAACTTTACAGACTTAGGCTGAGCATATTGACTCTCCAGGATCTTAGTCACTGTTGATTTAGCTATGGCTAAAGATATTCAATATCCCACATCATCAAGTTTTTGTGTCTGAAGTTGACCAAACAAAATACCAAGACACTGAACAGCTATGATTGTCCTTAGAAGAGACCAGTGCTACTTCTATATTATTTTCACAAACACTACACAGAATTGCGAATCAAGTCCCATGAATACAAAGATTGCAAATGAGTTTTGCAGCCTCTTTAAGAGAGGTTACAGCTGTGAAGAAGTATCTCACAGGCAGCTACAAATACTGACTATTCTGAAAATACAGACACTGGGAGCATGTCAAAGGAATGGGCCCATAGGTGAATGTATTGATCTGAGTTTGGACTCTTGTCTCATCATCTTTAAACTGCAGCAGGTCCAGAGATCAGAACTGAGCAGGGGAAGCTTAGAAGGACATGAACTATAGAGAAGAAACAGGGGCAGGTAGAGGGTTTAAAATTGTCCCTGGAGCACAAGAAAGAAAAGATGTTCCTTACTAGGATAGGTGCAGTATTATATTATGTAACAGGATGGCTACTGTGTTTCACTCAATAAAAACCCATCCAGAATCACAGAATGTCAGGGGCTGGAAGGGACCTTGAAAGATCATCTAGTCCAACCCCCCTGCCAGAGCAGGATCA
>JANIJG010012126.1:0-41179 GCA_024611175.1 Megaceryle torquata
AAGCATTGACTTTGAGAAGGTTAAATATTTCCCCTTCTATTAAAATATCTTTCTGTTTTATAAGGTGGGAAGTGTAATTCTGTAAAAATGAGTTTTGGAAATGTGCTGCTTTTCCCTCCAGTGTACATGCTCACACTGCCTGTAGTTTGAAGCCTGATAAGTAAATTCATTTTTCACAGATGTCACATTCTCCCCTGTGGTAAATGGAAGCATCTTTCTCTCTTTCTCTCTGAAGACAATGAGTTGAAAACATGGGGGCTGACTTCTTACGGACAAGTAGAAACATGAACAGATTTAGCCACGGGAGATGCCTACCTAGCCTGAAGCCTGTTGCTCTCCTTTTGAGGTTAAATGATTTGATAGTGCTGAAATTGTCTCTACAGTATGTGAGATTAGGTTTACCCATTTTTGTATTCCAGCAGAATGCTTTGGTTTGAATGGGCAAATGGATGGGTAGGTGCAGACACACAGGGAGGATGTGTGTCTGTGAGCATCTTTAAACTCTTACAAACCTGCTCTGGCTTGCTGGAGGAGCTGGCAAAGGTTGTGCAAGTAGCCTTGAACTTTTTGAGGTGGAGAGTGCTGAAGAATCTCTCTTAAAATATCTCTTCTGCAAGGATATAATTTTATTTTCTTACTATTTTAAAGAAAGAGCATTGTTCGCTTTTGATAAAGTATAAGGGTACCAAGGGCACTTGCACTACTCTTGGACAAAGTGGGGTAGATATTTCCTAGTAAGGAAAATCACAGAATCATATAAATTACAGAATCACATAACGGTTTGAATTGGAAGGGATCTTTAAAGATCTTCTTTTTCCCAGCCCTTGGACTGGATAGAACATCAGTGGAGAATTACAAAGCAGAGATTCTCTGAGCAGGAAATTTCTGTTTCATTTCTTGTGGTATTTCTCTGTTCTAGACTCTGCTTTGTCTTTATTTATGACTGATACTGACAACTGAAATACATGAGGGAGCTCGGGCATGTATTTCAAGAGGAGCATAATTTGAAATCAAAAATTGAAAACTTCAGGGAGATAGTGTTTTCATTGTCCAAAAGTTTAATTGGGAAGGATTTTCATCCCAGATAAATTGCACTGGTGTTGCCACTATTTCATCTAGTAATACTTATCAGTGAAGAAGGGTGCTAAGGGGTTCATTTTCAGAACATACTGGGCATTAATTGCTTCAGTCTTGGTTAAGTTACACATGCCTCTACAATTTCTGCTCTCCACCTGAAGGTTTAAGTGAATTTGGTGCTTGTAGGGTTCCAGATGCTTTTTGTGCTGAATACTAGTTAAGCACTTCACTTTAATTTGCACCATTTTTTGACAGTAATGTGATTGAATGATGTTTCCTCTACTGTATGTTGCCTGTGGCTATTTTAGAAAGCTATATTCAAAAAGTGTTTTTTATGCCGATATCCAGAGGGCTCAGACAAACCAGAAGTCCTGGCACGCTGCAGTGATGCTGAAGTGGGGCACAGGGGAGGCAGGAGCAGAGCAGTGGCTGTGTGGCAGAGGTGTCCCTGCAGCCGGGCAGTTAGGTCCAGGTGGGTATGCAGCCCCAGAAGCCACTGTTGTGTGACAAATCTCCCCTCTGAAGCTGACAAGCTTTTGGGTTTGGCTTTTTATCCCAGGAGCAAAGAACAGATTTCAGACTAAGGATCTGAAATTTCCTTCAGAGATAAAGCAGGATTTGCTATGCTAATTTATTTTCTGCAGGACATCAGAATAGAAGAAAAAGAGGTATCTATAATCGGATTTCATTTGTCTCTATCCATGTGTCTCTGCAGGAGTTTTTTCTCTCTTTCTATCATTTTTCCTCCTAACTCCTTATACCCGAGTTCAGACCTGGAGCTGCTGTTTCACAATGGCCTGGGTGAGCATCACAGGGAGCTAGGTTTGGGGGGTGTGGGGGGGGTGTGGGGTGTGCTGGCAAGGCTGATGTCTGGTGCAGTGGGTGAGCTTGGGGAGCCCCAGTGTTGGTGGAGCAGCTGGCACAAGGGTGCTGGTGTGGGGACAAGGACTGGGCTCTGCCTAGGCAGCCAGCCGGGTCAGCATCCAGCAGATCCGTACACCTCCCAGACAGCTGGCACAGTAACCAAACACCGGCAATTTTCAGAGAAAGACACATCTAATAACATTAATTTTCTTCTAGAACAGACGGTAAGGTAACTAAAGCCAGGTTGATTGGGCTTCGTTGGGATTTTTACCTAATGATCTTCTAGAAAGCAGGTGCACTGGCAGTGATTTTAAGCTTTAGAAAGCCCAAACAGCGACAAAGTAAACCTTTGACGCTGTGGGGATTTTATAGGGCTGACTACAACAGAATTAATGGCACTTTTATGGTAGTCAGTTAATGACTGTCAACAGAGTTGATTTCGGTTCAAATTGTAATTTTAAATCAAACTAGCCAGCTGTCAGACACAGGAGTGGTGTGGACAGTTCTTCCTGCAGTATTGTGTGGTGTCACTCCTGCATCCATCAATCAGGTGTGTGTTGGGAGGCAGATTTGAGATTCAATCTCATATACTACCTAATGCTAATTTTAGGGTGATGAAGTCATGATGATTCACACAAAACCAACCAGCTCCCCTCTGCCTCACCACTCCTTTAAAGACTTAGGTTACTTCTATGCTGCAAAACCAGTTTTTACTGTACTAGCATGACCTTCTGACAGTTCTATTGCAACATCTTTATGCTTTGGCAAAGGAAGAAAGCAGCTGCTTTTATGGCCTGATTTGGTACATGTCTCCTTTTGAGTTTCAATGCCATGAAAACCCATTCAAGGAAGGCCATGAAAAGTTCCTTAATCCTGGGATGTTTTTCTAGGGCACAGTAGACCATTTATATGGGGCAAGACAAAATAATATGTTACACTGCATGTATCCTTCAGGGTGTTCTTCCAGATTGTCAGTTGCATGAGCTTTGAAAGTGAACAGTGAAGTGTCTGTATTGGTAAATATGTCTGTATAATGGTCATGCATTATTCATGACAGGTTACTCTTCTCAGCATCTTTAACCTCGCTTTTGAAATACTCAGATGTGCCAAAACTACTCTTGTAGATTTATCTAACTGATGGTACTTAAACCGGAAGGCGATGGAAAATAAAATAGTCCAATCTACCTCTAGCTAGTATATTTTAGTCACTCTGGGATGAAGACATGTTCAACCATCACCCCAGCCTAAGTATATCTCTTGTTTAGTTTTCCTAATACTTCAAATTGCTGTGGTTGTCATTTTTAGCAAGGAACTTTATCAAGTTGTGAGTAATTTTTTTCTTTTGCACTTTTCTACTGATTAGAACACCATGAATATTACTTAAAACTTCTAATTAAGAAACCACACAAGACATTTTAATTATATTTGAGTGCTGGAGACTGTGAGGGTGGCCTCAGCAGAAGAACTTGAATGGGTGTAACAGTTCTCCATAGTATTTTCTTCGAAAAGCTCTGAAAAGTCTTAAAAGGTTCACTGAATTATGCTCTTGTAAGACAGGTGTTACTTGTTTTGTAAGTTTCTAAAAGGGAAAACCTTTTCTAATGACTTGGTGATCAGAGGAAAAAACAGAGCCAAGGAGTCCTCACTGCTGCTCTCATCCTCTGAAACAGTTCTTGCTGCTTCAGCATTTGAATTAGTTTTGTACTTTGAGCTCAGTTTCTCATTGAGCTGTTTCACTGATATTTGTGTTTGGTCTGGGCCTGAATGTGGCATGTACTATCTCTGTTCCAGAAGGTCTATCTTTCCCACACAGATGTAAAGAAAAACTCAGATTTAATCTTCAGGTGTGTGGAAAAAAAACAGATTTTTCTTTTTTTTTTCCCTTTCTTTTTGTTTGTTTGTTTGTTTGTTTGTTTGTTTTGTTTTGTTTTTTAACAGATGTAGCTTGAAAAGCTTTGAAACCAGTGAGGACAATAATAAAATGTATTTTTATAAACATATTTGAAGACCAAAGTCATTACGCTATCATTAATAAAGCCTTGTCATGCAGTTAACTACATGGTGTATTACCAGCTAGTGTTAGCTAAGGAACTTTACTGCATATTCTAGCTTTTTGTGCAAGAACTGCTTAATTTGGAGCTTCAGAATTGAATTAGTAAAGGGGTCGTATTGCCAGTATTAGATTTCTGAAGAGGCCAACAATAAAACACAGGCAAGCTATCAGCAAGGGAAGGGGATGCATGGAGGGAAATCTCCCCACTGTGCTTTCTTGCATAGCTCCCAGGAGTCAGTGAATTACAGGCTTCTTGAGCACGCAGATGACTATTGTCAGTTATCTTGTTGTTGTAAAGTTGTCTAACACCTTTTTGAACCCTTTCCTGCTTTTTGCTTCCAGTGAGTTGTGGTAATCAGTTCCACAGTCAAATTACTTAGGAAAAAAAAAAAAAAAAAGAAAGTCCAGACTTCCTTTTGTTGCTTTAAATGTATTGTCTGATTATTTCATTGTGTAATGTGAGAAAGAATGGCTTCCTTATGAGGGAAAAAAAATACAGATTAAGGTGAAAGATACAGGTAAAGTGAACTATTACACATCTGTGCTTCTCATCTATTCTTTATATCTCTTCCATTTCCACTAAATGATACAGAGATGGGAAGACCACAACTGCTGTCTGTATTCAGATGTGGGTAGTGCTGGGGTTTGTGAAGTTTCATGAAAATAGTTTCTGCTCTGATGTCAGTACTTTTTCCTAAAATTCCTCACATTCTGCTTGACTTCTTACTGTGGCTAAGCATTGAACCTGTAGTTCAAGGAAAATATCTGCAAGTCCAGATCTATTTTCTGAGTGGAGATAACCACTTTAGAGACTACGACTCAATATTTTAGCAATGTTCCTTAAGTGCATTATTTAACGTTTATTGACATGGGATTTCAAATCTCAATTTATCTATAATAAGAGTATTTTTCCACAACTGTTTTCAGCCATTTAAGGATTGACTATCCTGAAGAAAATTTTGTCTTTTCCTTTAAATCCTTTCAAGCTTATCTGTGATTAAGTCTACTCTGTACACTTCATAGTGATGAAACCCTCTAGTAAAGATCTATCAGTCTGGTTTCAAATGGTCACATGGTTAAAAAAAAGTAAAGGTGTGTCAGATGGTTTCCTTACAATTAACGCACAAGGCAGAGAAAGTCAAGAAAAAATCCAGTTTCTTTTAGAATTTGTTAACAAAGTATTTAATTTAGAGAAGACTCTTAGGGCCAGTATTGACCAATTTTCTCAATTTAACTGACACTGTCTACTTGATGTCTTTATACATTCCTAAGTCCTTACAGTTCAGTATGGACATCACTTGGTGTTCTGACACACTTCTGTAATTGATTGTGGCAGCAGTTTAAGAAATGATAAGGAAGCTGCTGAGAGTGAAAACCTTAGAAAAGAATATCCTGGATGAAACTTTGAGAAAGGAAAGAGAAAAAAAAAATATGTGAGCAGTCTGAGGTTTGACCAGTACACCTGGTAAAGGTATGGTGCTTTTCACAAAGAATGCTAGCTAGCCCAGCTGACATGTGTAGGGGGTTCATTTAGTTTTTGTTTGTTTGTTGATTGGTTGGTTTGGGTTTGGTTTTTTTTTTCTGTGTAGAACAAAAGGGACAATCATGGCAGACAACCAAGGTTCCTCAGATGCTTGCTTTCCATTTCTCTCAAGAATTGTATTTACATTTTGGACAAGGAATCCCATAGAATTGTGTCAATTTAACTATAGATGAATAAAAAAAATATTCAATAGAGTGGGCTCATGTGATATGATGTTGTAGGTGCTCCCTGCCTTCCAGAAGGTATCTGAGCCTAATGGATGATTGCCCATACAGAGCTATTTGATTGACAGTCAGGGACACCTGGATAGTCTTCAGATAAATTACAATTTCCTGGGAAGTAAAGAATATGGGAATTCCTCCTACCACCTTTATTCTTCCTGTGACTTTGAGCACTGCATGAAGTCTTGGTGGCTGTGCTAACAGATAGGAGTTTTAACAAGTGCCTTTCCTATGGACATAAGTTATTGTTCCTGCAAATATTGTGTTTTATTGTAGATACACATTTTTACTTTTAATCTTGCAATTTTTAACTGTGTTCTGATGTTTGTGGAAAACATATAGTACATTTTTACCTTGAGTTAGTGTCCTGGTTTGAGTTAGAACAGAACTAATTCTGTTCCGTGATTTTACTTTTCAGTTCAGTCTCTTCTAAGTAATCACACTTTCTTAAGTTAACAGATTTTTGCAGTTTCTACTTCTAGCAGTGAAAATGCCTGATGATTACAGTTACTACCAAGGACTGGTGTGCAGAAAGGCTCTTGCTTGTATGTGTTCCTGTGCAGACCAAGGTTACTGCTAAATCTTGTGTACCACACTGGGGATACAGAAGGTGAAAGGCTGCACATGTAGGGAGGAGTGGCCAGGACAGGTGACCCCAAACTGACCAACGAGGTATTCCAGCCCATGTATGTCATATTCAACATAAAGGTGCTCTCTTCTTCAATGGCTGGCATCTGACTGAGGACTCTATTCTGCTTTTGATCCTGATCCATGTGTTCTGGAATCCAATTCCCATCTGCCACAGAGTCCAGTCTCAGACTTCCCCTGTGCCTGCTCCACAGCGTCAGTGGTGACAGTGACATAATTGCCGTCAGGGGGATTTGGTTCGATACTGGTTTTGTGTATTTTTCATTTTATTGTTATAATTTTCATTAAAGCTGTTTTAGTTTTCTTTTTCAATCCATGAGTCTCTCTTCCTTATTCCCTTTCTTGTCCTCTTTGAGAATGGAGAGGGGTTAATAGAAAGCATCTGTCATTTGTCTAGTAGCCAGCCCAGCTCTAAGCCTTGACAGATTTTTATCTGTCTTCTGTACAGTGTGGTTACATTTTCCAGTTTTTCATATTTGCAGTACTCCATTTTATTGGAGCCTAAGCCCATTTCAGTGACTCTGTACTTCCATAATTTACACCTTCATTTATCCTACTGTGTAATACATATTATGTTATGTTCGAGTTCAAGCTGGTTAGCTTGTGTGCAAATTCTGAGTCTTTGGGTTACATTTACTGAAGGTTTTTAAATTTTTCTCTGAAATCATAGGGTTGGAAAATTCCTTGTTTTTCTAATACACAAACTGACTGATACATACCATCACCTGATTCCAGCAGCTGAGGCTTTACAAAACCTGCTAATTATCATGATGAACTAAAATATCTGGTGACACTGAGGTCAAGCCTTATGAGTTTGAGCCTTTCTTTAAGACAATGGAGATAAGCAAATGGTTTCTCCGCTCCCTTTTTCTTACAATATTTTTGTTTTACAGGTGTGCAACCCTGACACTCTAAATTGCATTGCCATCTATTCTGTGAGCTAAATTTCTGAGAATTCTTAAAAATTTATAGAGTAAATGCGGTGGGGTTGGTAAATTCCGGAGGAGATTGTAAATTCAAGGGCATGCAAAGGGAACTTGGAATTCTGTCTTTGTGTGACTGGGTTTTGCCACTGAGTTTTGACCCAAAACTTCATTATCCTCACTTAAAATGAATGTTATATTTTATTATATGCCTTTTGACTGTGTGATAAAGAAGATATAAATGGGTGGCCTTTAATTTGCAGTGTCATTGCCTTGAATTTTTTGTAATGATAAACTTTCAAGCATGGGTGCTTATAATTAGACACTTCTATACCTCAATGAGGAAACTATATACCAAATCTGTAAATCATCTCCTAGATACTTAAAATGAATTAGGGGACCTAAACAAGGGCACCTTGTTTGAAAATGTTAACAGAACTTTTTCTGTAACTCTTGAAATTAAACTGTATCCCTTTGCATTATTGCATTCTCGATTTTACTATAAATTAAGATTTTAGTCTTTATGGCAACATTAAATTGTAGGTGATGAACATGGAGAACTGCACAATCAAAAGAACATTGAATTATTCAAGTATCTTTGTATTACATGTAGAATAAGAATTACTTGATTATGATTTTGTAATTTTTGGCTTTAGCTTTTTGCCTTTAGCTACACATTTGATGTTGAGGGGGGATTAAGAGGAAGGAGAGAAGGAAGGGAAAAAAAAAGAGGTTGCTTTCTCCTCAACACCAAATTCAACTTGACCAAATCACACCATATATTTCATTTTAGTCATTAGTTCAATCGGGTTTTGCCTTGAAAGTCATTCTGTACTGCACAAAGTTTGTTAATTTGACAACATGTAAAGTCAAAGCAGTGTATTTAGATGGAGCTCAAGAACCTGGAAGTACACCATTCCTTCTCAAATAAATCTATTCAGCCCTGTAGACTGTGCCCATTAGTGGCTGCAGAAGCAGAAGACAATCCTTTTACTCTCTGCATGGGCAGAGGGCAGACACTTGATAAATTAATGGAGAAGCCTATGTTGGCTTCAGAAAGGGAAACAAAAGAACCAGAGGAAGGGCAATGAAAAAAGAGATTGTCAGGGGAAACTGCTGAAGGATTAACTGTATTTTTCCACTGCTTATTTTATCTGTCGGGATTTTTGTTGTTGGTTGTTTGTTTCTTGTACCTATACAAGTGGATTCCTGTAGTAATACATTCTTTCCCCCCCCATTTTTTAAGAACTAATTTTAAGGGACTCTCAAAAATATACCAGTGTAAATCATGTCTCCTTTTATTAATGTAGTTCAGCTTTCAGACTGTGTATGTGTCAGAGGAAGAAGTTGTGTCAGTGGAAGGAAAGAACACTTTCATCGAAAGATGGCATGGTTGTCCTTGCATGACTGTCATCTAGTTCATTGATCTGACTTTCTTAAGTTCAAAATTTACACATCTGAGAATTCTTCTGCACCTCACAATATAGAAACCTTCAAAGATTGAGCTGATGTTTGCTTCATAGGTTTAAACCTCTCAGCATGAACAGCATTCCCTGGGACTGTGGAGGAGGAGAACAGAGACAGAGTCTTTTTACAATGATGAACCCACCTCCCGTGGTTTGGCTTTGAAACCCTTGGACTTTGGGAAAGTTCAGAACCAAAACTGCCTGCTTAGGTTCTTCCACCAAATAAAATTTTTGTGATTTTTCAGAACAGTACTGGAAGCTGATACAAGACGAGCTTCCTCTGTTAATGGTCATTATTTGATTTCTGCTGACTCTGCACATTTATTAAGAGTGATGAAATTTAATGAAAATTTATTCTAAACCTTTCTGTAATTTACAGAGTTTACAGCAAAGTCTACTAATATACAGAGGTCACATTAAAGGTCCAGTTTTTCCTGTAGGTTTCTCTGCTTGGCTTTCATCCTGGCTGTTAGGTAAAATTAAGGCCCAGAAAATCGGATTATTACATCCCAAGGGGCAGGACTGATAAGCAGCACATGATTGTTGATCTGCTTGCTACCCAGTGTTGGTGGTGTTTGAGGTGCTGCTAGATGCAAAGCCAATTTGTTAACAATTAGTGCTCATTAGAATCATTTCCTGTTATCGATTTTACATGTTTGACAAAGCACTTTTGGGAAACTGCACCCAAAAAAATAAATAGTAGCTGTACATCAGTGCTTAGTAATTACGACTCTTTAGGGCCTAGTGTCAATCTTAACTAACTGGTTTCGTTGGTTTCCAAGTAATTATTTCTGCTTTGGATCCCACCTGCTATCCCCTCCAGATTAAAGATGCTTTGAAACAAGGACATAGTTCTTGATTAGCAGAGTTGCTGAGAAAGGAGTGGTAAAACAAAAGCAACTTTTTTATTTTCTGTCTTGGTTTGTCATGGCGTTAGCTTTTTATCTTGCATAACTATCAATGGATTACCCAATATACAATATGGGAATTAGTGTCAGCCTGGAATTAAGTGTGATTTCCATTGGCCTTAACATTTAACATGTGGGTTTAATTTTAAATGCATCCTTGCCTTTATACACACGTTGAGAATTGTGGAGCCATTAAAATCTAATTTACAAATGGTAAAATTAGATATAATGGCATGTTATAATAAAAGCTTTAATATCTAGGAGTCCAAGAGGGTATATCTATTGAGTTTCTTAGAAATTGGGGCTATAATGACTATTAATCTGTTTTACATGACAGAAGAGACTTGAATACAAGATTATTTAATAAATAGTACAATGAGTGTATATATGTAAAAAGCACCAGATCAGGCATCACCTGAATTTCCACAAATACTGGATATGCCCTATGAGTTGTTACAGACTCATGCCTTTTATGAGTACACTGGAATTTGGGCTAAATTTGTGTCAAAGGTGAAGCTACCAGTATAGCCATCTGGGTTAATTTTCTAACCTTCCTTCTTTGCTTCAAAATTTTAGCTCAGATTTATCAAGCACTCTCCTAAAATGCTTGCAGATATTTTAAATGTATTCTGTGATCCCTGTTGCACAAGGTGGAGACCTAACATAAGATTTGACTTGTGCTTTTCCCACCCCCATTCATGAATTAGTCTCACAATTACTGTAAAAATTAAGGCGAGTGTCAGTGAAATACATGAGGCTTAGTCCCTCTAACCTTAATAAACAGAGATGGTATTGACACAAGTGAATTTTGTTTAACCACAGTACATTTGCTTCTTAATTAGTGAATATTCATCTGTCATCAGCAGCAGCTATGACACCCCTCCCCGCTAACACGTTCTGTCATAAATAATCAATGAGAGGCTATTAATATTCATGAGTGAGAATCTGTGTAGTCATGTGCACTGATGCGGAGACAGGGGGAGTGTTGCCATGAACTGAGTCGAAACTCTGTGTGTGTGTATACGTGAGTGTAAGATAGTTAGGGAAAGGGAAGAAGAGCATGCTGCTACACACTGCCCTGCCTTGTGCTTCCAGCTAACAGTGGCGTGCCTGTGTTTCGGGGCTGGAGTGACTGATGAAAAACAGTAGTCAAGTCTGGAGGGTGATTCCCTGTCAGTGCATTTGCTTTTCAGTGCTGGGGAAATTAGAGGCTTTGCTCTTGTATTGCTTATTAGGATGGGCTGCAATCTGTGCACTTTTCAGAAGAGAGAGGAGCACTACAAACTGCTCTATGAAGTTTCACAGGTGAGTGCAGAGGATATTACCAGCATCTCCAGGGTAAAAATATGTGTTCATTACAGCGAGTAAGTAGAGATGCTTTTGTTTTGCTTTTCTTTTTTTTTTTTTCCTTTGCAAAATTGCTAGCTAAGTTGTTGTTGGGGTGGGGGGGAGGTTGGTAATTATTAGTATTTTGGGTGCCTGTTGTTTTCTGTTCATTTGCCACTCCCCCTTCAGATGACTTCCTGTGGGATTCTTTTAACATTTTTGTGCATCTTCTGCCAAGTTGTCAGTCATATTGTGTCAGTCTCACTGAACCATATTGGTGATGTTTTAAGGGAGCCCTTGGCTTTGGTAATAAAACTGATTTCAGATAAGTTCCATTGCTGCCTCAGAAAATGTTAGGTCTATGATCTCAGGTATTTCTAAGTTAGGGAACAAAGTTTTTATGACATGTGTTTGCTGGCCAAGAGGTATGTTAAATTTTCAGATTAATTAATTAAAATTGCAATGATTCTGAAACATGCTTGTCACCTTTAAACAGGTACTGAGTACAACAGGGTTTCCACAGCTGAGGTGTGCTGTTTGTTCATTCATTGTATGCATTATTTCTGTTTACTACTGGACAAAGATCTTATTCCCATCTAGAAATTTTGGTATCTCTTTCAGCAACGTATCAGTGAGAGTAGCAGTGCAGCAGTGTGCTGCTAACACATTCCCAGTTCCTTCAGAGTAAGATGAGAAAAGACGAAACAAGCACTTACCATAATAGCCCATAATTCTTGCTCGGATCCTATTGAATCAGTATTTGATTTGCAGCTTTTTGTCTTTTTTTCCTCTTGGCACAGCAGACTCTTGCATACTAAAGTTTAGTGCCTTTCAGCATCTGTTCTCTCCCTCTCTGTAATTTGTCCTGGCTTTGACACATTGCTGTTGACGGAGGCTGAACGCTAGCAGTTTTGGACTGCGTTGCTGCTGACAGGCAGCACGGAGGAGCAAAAACAGCTTACGGTGTTGGTGGTCTATTGGCACAGCAGCAGCTAAGTGCCCATTGCCGACTGGTTCCCTCCAAGTTCCTCCTGACGTGATTCATTTCACAGTGGGCTAATTACAAAGTGGATTCTCTACACATGAAGCAGCCTCCTCAGTTGCAGTGTTAATGCACATTTTCATGGTAATGTGATCAGAGCCTCATTAGCCAGTTTCCAAAATGATCCTCTGCATTAATTAAATATAAAAATGACTCTTTTTATCACCATAGAGAGGAAGAAGAAGATTAACATTGTTAATTACTACTGGGGGCAATACTTCTGCATCATTTTTTACCACAGAACCAGCAAGCGTATTTGATCCTAAAAGAGTGTCCATTTGCAGGTAACCTGCCCATTGCCTTGCCTGGTGAAGACGGTCTCTAGGTGGAACACTTCCCTTTAGTTCAATAGTTAGATGTAATCCCATCATCATGTTTTCTTACAGCATTAGCACAGGGAAAAGCATAGCAGCCCATTTCCCTTTTCTCCCGTTCCCCCTCCCCATCTCTGGATTGCCAAAGTGATCCGAAAGTCTAAAATGGAGAGAGTGGAGTAGGTTGGTGTTTGCTTTTCTGTGCCAGGTAGTAAGAAATATAGTTTTTGCTTTGAAGGGGGTTAGGCATTTTTTAAAGGGCTGCATGTGTGTAGGGAATAAAGAGGCTGTGCCTCGTTTAGAGTGAATGCATTTTCAAAATAATTCCTTGCAGTAATGTTCCATGATAATAAAGGCTATTGAGGAGATCAGCAAACCCAAAGGTAGGGTTTTGAAGAGATTCTGGAGAAATTCTTCCCTTTATCTGTTATCTTCTCTGCTGTTGAGCTGGAGTGTCGATGGATGTGTATAACCAATGTGCAAAATGAACTAAGGCTTTCACTTTTTACTCTGGTTCTTGCCAGATAAAGTGTAATCCCTGGGAGAATCTGAGCACGTTTCCTTGGGGAGCTGAAAAGCAGTGAGCCTGGTGCTGCATCTTGTGCTGTTAGAGAAATGTCACTGATAAGGTGCAGAAGGAGAGCAGAGAAATGACTTAGTGTGCTTGCTGCCAGATCCTGTGTTCATCTGTAAACTCATCCCTATCTTTGTTTCAGTGTATGCAGGTCAGAGCCCAAAGGATACTGAGCATATTTTTTAACCAGGTGCTACAGTAGAAATCAGGTAGTATCTCACACCATAGCTGCTTCTGTGTACAATACTGATTTGCTGCTGTGGAGGGGAGCAGCAGTAGAATATGATAAATTAAATTAAGCCAAGGCAGGCATTACTACTTGATTTACAAATCCCTTTTTAACTCTCCAGTCCTGTAATTCCTATACCACAGCCTTGGCTCTTTCATCTGCATGATTTCTGGAGAGCCTGGGACAAGTTAGCCTGTCAGGGACATGAACTGACTGAGGATGAGCTGTGGCTCACTAGCATATGTGGATCAGATAGATTAATTTATATTCATATAAGAAAGCAGCCCTCGCCTCATCTCTCACCTCTCCTGCGCTAGGATACCTGATACTGTGGGTGGTCCATGTACTCGTACTTAAAAATACAGTAAACAAAGGAAAGAGTGTTTGCAGAGGAAAACCATGCAAGTGTTTACAGTGAGGCATGTTTTCTGCTACTGTTTGTAGTGAAGTCATATTCAGCACTGAAGAGCTTTTTGTTGTAAAGCTGCTGGGAAATTACGATGTCGTTAGAAAATGTATCATATCTTGCTATTCTCCCTATCCCCTTCCTCCAGGCTCATTTGCCTTTCACTGAGATAGCAGTTCAGAGACCATGGAGGCCCTCTCCAAAACCAGCAAACATTTGCTTGCATGACAGAGGCTTTTATTTTGTTAAATGTGTCTTGCACATGCAGATTGGGATTAAAACAAAGTCAAATAGTCTTGTTTTAAGAATGAAGGATTTTGAGATACAACTATGAATTGGTGAAGGACCCTTTTGCTTCAGAGTGCCTCTTCACCTGTCCTCAGGGTGTAAGGATGGCTCAGCTTTACTTCTTGACTTCACCAAGAGAAGCTATCAGATATAGCAACAACCCCCCCCCCCCCCAAGTTCCTCTTCTGCCTACCAGTGAAAAAATGGAAGATGTATCAATTTGAAATTTATGGTTCTACGTGCTACTTCGTGGGACACATTATTATTATTTCCTGTGTGCTGTACAAGCAGGATTGAGCTAATGAGTGTGCAGCCAGGAAGTCTACATCAAGTCACTTAAACAAAGTGGAACCTGGTGTGTGCTCATTTCCATTAGGAGCAGACCTCTGCAATTCTCAGATGATTTTCTCTTGCACTGCTGGGGTGAAAGAAATGAGTTTAAGTCATTTGTTAGCTGCATGATGAGGACATTTAGTGGAAGGGATAAGAGAAACGTGACAAGGGTTGGAGGGAATGAAACTGAAGCACCATCTGATCAATCCTCAGCAGTGATCTTCAATAGCCTTGTGTGAGACTCAAGAAAATGCAATTTTTTTTCACAGAATTCTGTGCATATATAGAAATAATTTCTGTTTAATGGAATGTTTGTGCTTTGTTTTCAAAAATGTGCAGTTAGCCCAGAGAAAAAGGGGACAGAGAGAGGGAACAGTTTTGAAGGTCAACCAGAAAACCAGCGTGAACTTTGTTTTTGAGTTGCATGTTAAGAAGCAGTCCTGGCTCAGGTGAGCTTAGAACCGAAAGGAAGAAGGGAGAAAAGCTAGAAGGGAAAACAGGCAATCTGTGATGGCTCACAAAGTCAATGGTATAGCTGGGATTAAAACTAGTAGGTTGCACATTTATATTTTACATTTGACCTGAGATTTTAGTAGAGCCTGCTTGCAGCATTTTTAAATCCTCTGAAGACTGATTATGCAGTTTGGTTCTCATGTTGGTTTCCATAATTAACATAAAGCTCAAATTTTCACCAGTTTAAAGTTCTGACTTTATGTTCATTTTGATATCCCTTGGGCTACTTGAAGTACTGAGTTTTAGTGGTACATCTCTTGAAATTCAAAGGTGTTCACAAGAGAGACATAAAGCCTGCCCACTGAAAAAGCAGGGGCAGTTCTGTGGTTTTTTCAGGAGATGCTGCTTATAGCTGGCATTGGAATAAGGAAAGTAGACTGGAGGCCACACAGTGTTCCATGTCACTAGGACCTGCCTTCTCTGATCTTGAAGTTTGGGTTTATTTGAGGGATTAAACTGACTAGATGATGTGGTCCTTATTTTCCTTCTGAACCAAACTCCAGCCAATAGTATTCATTTTTGGTACTTAGGCCATGTGTGGTATTTTCAGGACAACTCCACGGTAGGGTATTGGCCATTAACTCTCATTACTTTCTGGAGATACCTGCAAGCAGCTTTTGTGTCACCATTGCTTGGTGTATTTCAGTGTCACCTCCAAATGCTCCTCATGAATTTCATCAGCAGTGGAAAAGTACTATCTTTGCTACATCAGCACAAACACATTTTGGGAGTCAATCTAAGTTCTATTTTTAATAGACATTTTGTGGCAGGACGTTTTTTACCTCTGGAGAATATGAAAGGAGAAAATTCTAAATTTGTCTGGAAATAAGTTGAATTATCTGAATTGAATTAAAGCAGTAGCAAAAGTAGATCTGGTTTGATTTTACTGAATTTCCTAGCTTTTCCTTTTTGCACCTCTCTAATTTTTTAAACAAAACAATTGAGGACACTCTGATTCTTGTTTTTTTCCTAAGCACCACTTCTGAATACTGATTTATCTATTTGAAATGTTCAAAAGTATATTTTGAGATGCTGAAGGAGTCAACAGACTTACAGGAGTACTGTTTCCTCTCAGTTTGACTGAACAATTTTAGAGCTCTGCTCTATGCAATTTCCCTCAAAGCTGCACTCTCTCATATTAGTAGAGCAAAGTATTTATGGTAAAACCATAATCAAGTAAAGGTTGACATATGTTTCTAGCTGTGTCCTAGAAACTTGTTTGGAATTACCTTAAGGAATCTCTGCTGAACTGAAAAGAATTTTAAAATTGAGTTCATAAATACTGACTTCTACAGATAAGAGGTGGTATTTTTGGTTAGGCATAGCTTTCATGGTTCTTCTGTTTCCTTGCTTATTTACTTTACATGGATAATTGAGAAACATTCATATAAATAATTAATCTCATTGCCATAATGTTCCTGCAGGCTGTACTTAAAAAAAGACACCAGTGTTGTGGCATTGCTGACAACTGAGTTCTTGCTCTTGGTGGAGGAGCTCACTGTCCCACCCTGGGTACTGGTCTGTGGACCTAGGAAGCATTGACTGCCCATCAGCAACTGACCCCAGAGCCCTGAGCACCCACACCTCAGCTCTGTGCTTTCAGTCACCACATGCCAGTTGCTTAAAACATAAGATGCATCTGAAAGGCCACCTCTTGGCTGGATTTAGGTTCTCATCACAGAGCTGTGTTTAAATGTGAAGGCTTCCTAAGGAGTCCTGAAGGATTATGCAATGGGGATTTGGGTCTGGTATCATATAGGCTGCTTAAAATACCCAGGTCTGGCCACCCAGGTGGATGGTGACTGTAGAGAAGACACCCGTGAATACAACTAGACATGCAAGGAAGTTCTCATCTGATTTCATGAAAACATAAAGTCATTACCAGGATTTGGAGGATAATTCTTTTAAATGTGACACCTGAATTATATGCTAAGTACCTAAGGGTTGTGTTTGATCTCATGCCAACTGCCTCTGATAAAATGCCTTTTTTTTTTTTTTTTTTCTTCTGATAAAATCCAGGAAATTCTGAAGTGTTGTCACTGACTTCACTGGGGCCAGACTTTCATTTTCTGTCCTTATTTACTGTCTTTTAAAAGGCATACAGTTCCTGCTTATACCTCAAGAGGAAGGATAAACAAAGAGTCCTGAGATAAGAAAGCAGACAATAGTATGTGAGATAAGAATTCAAGGGATGGGTACAACAGAGGCAGCTACAAAAAGCATACTGAGATTGTATCAGTTATCCACAGGGATATACAATACCATGAAAATAAAAAAAAAAGGGGTTGAAGTATTGAATAGCATGATTTTCTCTGTCATTTTGCTGTTCCTTACATCTTGAATTTAACAAAAGGGATTAAGGATTCTTCTAATGGTCAGATATGTATACATCTTTTACAGAGCCATCCTTTCTTGAGATTTGCTTCCTGATGTGATTTGGTACGGATATAATCCTTAGGCCTAAGGCAAAACATATCTGCATGTGAGCCTTATACATCAGTGATGTGATAAAGCCTATCTTGCTACATTTGAGCATTCACAGACTGATAACTTCCAAAGAAGCATATTTTAGGGGTTCAGTATTTTTGGTTTGTGATTCTTTGAAGTGGAGGGGCATTAAAATGTCAGCCAAACTCTCTGCCAAGTATACGTGAAGAATTAATCGGCAGTAGATTGTTTCACCAGTTTTCTCTCAAGAGCTAAGATGAATGGAGACATGTACAGCAGGGCTCAGTGATAACCAGCGATTCTTCCACTGCTAGGGTTTTGGTGAGGTCTCATAAAAATAATTTTTAAAGAAGCTGAAAAATCCTTGGACCTTTGGCTTTAAAGATGTTTAAATTCAAAGTGTGCTTGATATGTTAATTTAAAGAACATGAACTTTTTGTAATAATAGTACTTGCTTTTCTGTCCACCCCATAACTTTGAACCCACTGATTAATTTCAACCAGAAAGTCTTTTCTTATATTCTAGGTTCATGCAAAGTACTTTGATGATGTTAGGTAGACTTTTATTTTTATTGTTTTCAAGAGCAAGAGGATTTCCTAGTTTGCAAATGTCACCTCAAAATATCAAGACATGAAAGAATCAAAAAGCATAGATGCAGATTATTCTTTATACACTTACTTTGTGGTTGCAAGGAAGACAGTTACTTGCTATTTTGTGTGTAATAAATTGCTTGCTTGTTTTACTTTGCTCAGTAATTATAACAAAAATCAGTCTGTTAAAACAGGATATTAGATTGTTAACTGTTAAAAGGGTTTGATTATTTATTAATTTATTTATTTATAAATAATAACCAGTGATCCAGAAAGAGGATTTTATTAATATTTTAATGCCATGGACTGAACACAGATATGAAATTTCAGTGTCTTAATATAGCAGTTAAAGTTAGAAAATTGTACATACCGTTCTGTCAGGTGGAAAAATAATTTGCTCATTTTCCTCCAGGATGAAGGTTGAGGGCTTGTTTTTGTTAGGGTTGTGGGGGTTTTTTGGTTGGGTTTTTTTGTTTGGTTGTTTGGTTGGTTTTTTAATCAACAAGCAAACCCTGATAGTCCACAAAGCGAAGCAAAACAAACATTTGTTTTCCTTTGATTTGTGGTCTGGTTGCGTACAGTAGCAGTTTATTCCGTAGAGGTTTTTGGCCGAGGAGGCTGACCTCGGAAACAGTATAAGCATGGTAGAATGGAGTTGGACTAGATGACCTCTAGAGGTCCCTTCCAATCCAGATATTTCTATGCTTCTATGTTTCTATGAATGAGTAATATTCCAAACTACCACGTCATATGTAAAATTCCTATGCTTCATGTGTATTGATGTCAGAGTTGAGCCTGAGATAACTCAATCTGTAAAAGTCTACAAATGTCTTTAATTTGTCTAGATATAACTTAAGTTTTTGTGTTCTTCACTCAGCCAAAGACTTTTTTTTTCTGTTTTGTTTCATATCTCTTAGCATTAGGGGGGTTTGTTGTTTAGGTTTTTTTCCCTAGCTCATGGAATCATACTGTTTTGGAAAAAACCCACATTTTTCATTAAAAGTAACCTCACTTATGAATCGTGAGAAAAGTTGGCAAATATCCATAAGGTTTTGTTTACAGTTTAGGAAATTGGAAAGTAAATGGGATGAACTTGAAAGATAATTGTTTAGAAACAGTCTATAATTCTTAAGGGTTTGATATTCTTCTGCATGTCTAGGGTAGGCATCATTGTTTGAGAGGTGAGACTGAGATGCACCCACATTGAGTTAGCAGCTGTGCATGGCCCTCAGGAAGAGGAAAAAGTATGCTGTGGACTTTCAGGGCTTGTCCACAGGCATCACTGCCAGCAGGAGCCAGCCATGACTCTTCAAACATATCAGACCCTGTCTGGTTTCTGTCTAGGATCACAGGTTCTGCCCCTGCATCTTCAGACATGCATCTGGGGACCATCCTGCTTGAAAATGTAGCAGGTTCTGTTCCTATGTGCAGCAAACTGGTGAGGTTCTTGGAAAGTACAAAAGATAATGAACTGCAGTGCCAGGACCCATGTCCCAAGGACCAAAAGGAGCATGGGAATGGGTGAACTTCACTAAATCCTTATGAGGACTGAACAATTGAAATAATTGCAGAAAAGGATTATATTTGGTTACCTGTGATATAACAGAACAATGGACTGACCTATTTAATATGTTTTATTGTATTTGTAATGTACTTTTTCCATGGTTATCGTGATGGATTTTCAGGGAAAGCTGCTCAGGGAATACTCATTATTCGGGCCTTCAACTTCCTCATGGCTAGAATGTGAAATACTCAGATTTCTTATAATATCCATGGGCATATGCACTGCCAGCTCAAACCAGATTTTAATGACAAGAAAAGATAGAAGAAAGGGTCGATTATTAGTTAAAGTTCAGCATTTGGAATGCTTTCTGAGAGGTCAGAGACACTAAATGTAGGGGTGGTATCTCTCATTGCAGTATGGTTTTATGTTGGTTTTGTTTTTTTGTTGGGGTGGGGGTGGTGTTTGTTGGGTTTTTTTTCTTTGTCACATAGTTTACTATTACAGTCAGGAAAGACAGACTTGTAGGTTCATAATTGGGGAATTTTAGAAAGTGTGTGTGCCATCTAAATTGTTTTTCACTGAGGGATATAATGCCATAAAACCACCATACTTCATAGAAAAAAAATAAGTATTTAATCAAAACATGGGTTTAGAGGAAAAACACAAGAAAGAAATTTCCAGAAATGTCTGTCAAATATTTCACAACAATGATATATAAATAATATTAATGTTTATTAACTTTTGAAACAGCTTATATTCAGTAGCTTTTAAAATGGTGTGTTATTTCACGTAATATGACATTTGGAAGCCAAAAGTGAATAAAGTGGTTTTTTTATCTTAAAATACTTTGCTCTTTCCAGAGCTGGGTGTACTGTTTGTCAAATTTCAAACCTTCTCCTGAAGTGGAATTTCCATCCTCTCTGGATTTCCTGTTCTGAGATATGTGACTTACTGTGGGGAAACTCCTTCCTATGTATAATCTTTACCAATATACGCTTCTCACAGAGCTTTTGTTAGAGAGCATTCTCATATCTTATGGGAGAGAAGGAAAGTATATATAGCAAGAAGCATTTGTGTAAACAGCTTCCAACAAGGTACTTGTTAGAAAAGGAATGCACCATCACCTTCACAGTGTATGTTGTGTTGCCAAAGACGCGTGTTGCTCTATTTAAAGAGAATGTACTAAAAGCTGGCTTTTTGCTTTCTGGATATTGAATGCCACTGGATGGGTGATTGTGCCGTATTGAGGCATAGGGCTTGGTTAGCCCAGCAGTGGGACTTGGGGGTCTGGCTCTTAATTCCTTCTCTTATGGGTATGTTTCAAGAAGTCCAGGTTTCTCTTTTCCCTTTCTGTTATAAAGTTCTGCATTATTTAAAGCTTTAAAGATTACTTGTAGAGATCTTGGCAAATGGCTAATGAAGAAACCGGAATAGTATTGTCTAATAATAATGATGGTGATCACAGTAAGTGTTGTAAAATGCTAGATCAATCCACTTAGCATTATTGCTAAAGTTATAGCACAAGTGGATCGTTGAAGTAAAGTGTAGATCTGTCTTCATTTCCCAATAGCTCTGGAGCCATGTTGCTTTTTAATTCATATATTTTGCTGTACTTTTCAAATTAGAGGCTTTTTAGGATGGAGCAGTTTCTAAATATTTGATTGATATTGTTTTCTTCAGGTACTAGTAAAAATAGGGGAGTTTTGATACTGGTTTATCAGCAGTGGAGTCCTGTTCCCGTCAGTAAGTTCAGCATAGATACAAAGTCTTCTCACTCCTATGAGCATAATATATTTCATATGTCAGATGTGAATCTTTCTAAACCATTTAAAACCTTCTTGATGAAGTAGCTTTAAGTTCTTAATACAGGAGGTTGTTCCCATTTATCTCCAAATGACCTCTTTGTCCCCAGATTTACGTATTTTCTTGAATTAAAAATGTCATTTGGTCATGTTCAGTAGGAGAATGTCTCTGAAAGTCTGACCTGTGGGGAAAATGATGAATAGTGACAGGAGAAGGATTTTGCCCAGTGAGAATACCAAATCATGTAGCACTGTAGTTTCACTTACTAAATATTGTCCAGGCTCTATTGTTGAACCTTATGCTGCCAGTGTCACTTTGTCAGGATGTTTTCTGTCCTGTGACTAGTAGCTTCAAATGTACTCATCCATCTTCTTGTCCCATTACATTTCATGTGACTGATGTTCTGCACCCATTAAAATTGATGGGAAAGAACAAAGAGAAGAAAAATGTGCCCTTCAACTGATTATGCCTTTGAAAGAGCAAATGAGACGCTACTGCTATCTAGAGTAAATTGAACAGTTATTTCTGATTTTAACTGTATTACTTAACTTTTATCGATACGTATTAGCCCTAGATGCCTTATTTTGTTATTTTAATATTGTACTGAGAGCAGTAAGTTTATGTCAATATATTCTCCTTTAATTTTGAGACAATAAACAGACAGTGAACATATATTTTAGATGTATCAGCTGCCCCTAGTAATGTTGCCTGTGAGATATTGCTAGTGTGCCTGAATACCCTCTCAGGGAAGGATAGAGGCTTGTGTGACAAGCCCAGGCCTTTCCTCTGAGGAAGAACCTATGGGACTTTGCTTGACCACAGCTGCTGTGAACTGGGAGTGCACTTGTGTGGGATGTCACAAGTTTCTGCTTGGTGCCAAGTGCTTGCTCACCTTACGCTAAGATCTTCAGGGCAATTAATGGGAGACTAGAAATACAAAAGGCTTTGTACTATTGGTTTTGTCTTTATTTCATGGATACAGGTGGCTTCTCAAAGTGTTAGTCCAATGTTTCAGAGTTAGGTGAGGGCCATTAGCCAGGTGAATGGTGGAATAGATGTCATATTTACTGACAACCAAAGACAAACCACAGAGGAAAATCAAAAGGGAAGGCTCCTGAGTGATCAGTATGTCTGGTTATTTATAGTGTATATAACAGCCTTCTGAATACAGCAGCCCACCATTCCTTCCCATATATGCATAGTAATGAGACTGTCATTTCTTTTCTTTTTTTTTTTTTCTTCCAAATTTGGGCTTCAGTCATGAGCAGTTCATGTCCCAGAAATGCAATGTAATGGGCCCCTTTAGGCTCCTTGATGCTCTTGTGGTGACTTCAGCAAGTGCTGAATGGAGCTGTTCACTTCCCTAGTGATAGTCATATGCATTAAAGTTTATTTCCATTAAAAGTCCAAATATGTTCTAGATTTCTAAACCTCTGTGTTGGGAATTTGAATTTTTTAGACTTTGTCTTGAAGTCAATGCTTTGTCTTCGTTAGTGCTCTGTCTGAAGTTCCCAAAGTGTGTTGGCTTGGGGGCTGGGAAATGCTGCAGATAGCTCCCGAGTCTTGAAAGGCTGTTTCCTGTACCATTAGCTGTAATTATTTGGGATTGCTGATAGGCTTCAAGGCCTGTTGCTTTTTCTAGCATTTTTCTGAGGCTGGAGATTACATGCCAGGAAGTGGATAATATTCTTGCGTTGGCAGTGGATTCACTTGGGTTATTATTTATCTAGACCACTGTTCACATCTATAGTTTGTGAAGAGGAGCTTGTTTAAGATTAAAATAGTCAAATAAGACTTTAAGAACCTTAATTTAGTAATTTATGAGCTCTCTTGTGCTCTTTAGTTGCTTACTTGACCTTCAGCTGGGAGTGGGTTCACTATTTTAAAGAAACATTCTTACAGATAACTAACTCCTGAAATGAATGGAAGTTAGGCAAACATTTAGTCAGATCATGCTTATGCAGGACAGCTCTGGACTATTCAAGCACATTTTTGCTCTTAACATTAGAGGCACTTGAACAAGTAGCTCCAGTGTAAACAGGGGCATAAACTTTATGTGCAGGGGGTATAAACTTTATGTGCAGGCATATAATGCTACTACTCTTTTTGCTGAAATGATTTGGGGAAATGGGACTGGTGACAGAATGAACCTTGTATTTTGTTTAGGACAAAAGTATGTGTCAGATAGCTTATGCTTTGATATTTGCACCACATGGTAATGGTAATTCTTCCCCATGCGTATGTCTTCAGTGGGATATGAAAAAGGTGGGAAGTAGGATAGAATTCTCATTTTACCCTTCTGGATTGCAGTGACAGCAGCAGCTGCTGGGAGTAGGTCCCAATAAATAAATTCTGTTGCCAAAGAAAACCACTTCTTATCAGTATGCAGAAAGGTCATCATTCAGATAATAGTGCTGTTAATTTCTGGTGTAACTTGAGAAGGGATAGGTCTCAGCCTCCCACCTCCCCATACACCAGGAGAATTTGGTTGGAAGCTGCTCTAAGCCTTGGGCTACAGATTTTAAGAAAAGCTGATGTTCCCATGTTTTTGATTTGGAAAGACACTGATAATTGCTTAGCTTTTTGTTGTAGTGTGGAAAATCTGAATGTAGGAGGAGGGATGAGAAAATTAAGTTTCCTTTTATTGCACAGAACACTGTACAATACTGACAAGAGTACTCCTGTCTCTTTCTTTTAATTTGATTCTCTGACCACTGTATCTATCTTTGTTCATTGGTGAAACAAAATTATAAAGCATCATAGGTCTTGCTGCTTGTACCTCAGTAACAGCTAAAAGATGGGAAAGAATGGGAGATTTGAGCCATTCTATAAGATATATTTGCACATTCATCCGCAGTTAAATGCACCAGTTGTACAAAGTGTTGTGAGATGGCTCTTCAAGCCATTTCAACCAAAACATCTTTTATGGCTCCTATTTTTCTTCCTCTAGTGAAAGAGTTTATATGCATGGTATGGATGTGCTGAATACAAGTAAGTATTGAATTCTGATTGATTAGCTTTCTTTCTGCTCCACAGTACATGTATAATGATTTGAATAATACACGTTGCACTGGCATTACTAATCTGTAGAGCAATGTGGAATAGAACTTTACTGTCTGCAGTTAAAATACTGTGAACATGGTTCCAGTGGTAGGTTGGTTTTTTTTTTTCTTTTTTATTCTAGTGGATGGTTATGTCTGTTGCCTCGCTGTGAAAGAAACAAATACAAGTATGGTCACCTTGCATGTTTTTTTGTCCAACTGCTGCAGAAGGGAGAGAGAATTGCCCTGGCCTCTTACTGAAGCCACTGGTTGCAGTAACAACAATTAAACCTTTCAGTAAGAATGCTTCTGTAAGTGTAGTGGAGATGTATATTTACAGCAGGAGTAAGTCATGCTTCCTATAGATTGGCATTATATTGGGCCCATTTGGAGAAGAGAGGCAGAATTCATCTCCAGAGAGTGTTTTCCTAGCATGCTGCTGGAAGCACCAGGTACTACTTGTTTCTTCTTAGAAACAGGCCTATAGTTTCTAATCTCTTTTGTATTCACAGAGCAACTGACACACTTAGATCTATGTTAAGTGCATTATAGGCTGTGTAAATAAATTAGGGTTAATCCATGGACTGAAAAAAGGCAACAGGTCAGGGCAACATTTTTGCTAGAACCTCTGTGAAAGTAAATTAATGAGAAATACTTCCAGTCTCTCTATGAAAAGAGCACTAGTTTATATTTCATTCACAGACAGCTTCCAGAAGATACGTGACGCAGATAAATAAAGTCATCATAATAAGATGATGCTAAAAATTCATAAATATGTTTACACTTGAAAGTGGCAAATGTTACAGCTTTCAGAGCTGAGAGTATATTCAAGAATACTGTCCATATGCCTCTATTGGCTGACAAAGTAATGCAGCTTGTGTTATGCTAAATGAACATTCAGAGATTGGAAACTTGCCGTTGTTTGAGAATTTAGACCTTACTTGCACCTGTCTACAGAGCATAAACTTCTGATTGTCCTTTACAAATATTTTAGCTCTAAGAAGTGTTTTCTTAAGTTACAGATACTTGGGTGTTTCTACATTTGCAGCTAAATGGTTGCAGTAGCTTGCATAGTATGGACATAACACGGTTAGATTTCTTCATTTTTGTGAACTGTTATAAAAAACCCCAAAGTTTAGTACTGTGGCTATTTAGCCAAGAGTATAAATCATTTTACAGAGCAGGAAACTTCAATTAAATATTGCTCTTTATGCCTTGCTATATGTAACTGATGGACTGGGGAACTGAGAAAGCAAAGTCCTCCATCACCTATATCTCAGAATGTGGAGAGAATACTCATTAAATTAACATTAGTTTAAGAAAAATGAAACTTCTGAGCCAATTACAGTTTACTGTTTAGACTGAAACAAAGAAAAAATGACCTTTGTTACAGAATATGCGACTTGAACAGCCAGTTCCATATAAAATTGAGAAGTTGCAAATGTCCTGCACTTGAGTGATGGTGTATGTGTGATCTTAGTTCTGCTTCATTAGCCTCTAGTGAGTGAGTGGTAAATTTTTCCTGTTTATACATCTTCTGTCAGGGGATCATAAACATAGCCTGACTAGTGCGTGTTTTCACTGCAGCAATTTAATTTATATATTTTTGCAGCTTTGATGAATAGTTTATATTCCACTTGAATAAATTTTTCTTCTTTTCAAATATTCAGATAGGTATTAGCAGTGGTTAATTATCCACTCAGTACCTTTTGTAATAGAACTATCTGTCATTATGGCAAGCTTTTATGTTGTATTTGAGGGATTCAGTCTTCTTGGTAAAATATTGCTTTTGCAGTATGCATGGGAACGATCAATTTTATTTTCTGCTGATTTGATAATTTTCTACTAAAATTTAATCTTCTCTGCTATGGAGTCTGTGGCCAATTGAAAGATTTTTTTCCCTCTACTAATAGAATGTCTAATGCTTCTGCGTTTTACTTCCCATTTCTGTAAGTACGACTTTAGATTTTTCTGCACTATAATACCTTTAAATCTCCTATTAAGGGTAAGAAATGTGCAGCTAGGTTATGTTTTCTGTGTCCTTCACTAATTCAGGGATGAAACATGTTACATCTTCAGCTCCTGGCAGCTGACTGAAGGTGTCAGAAGACATTTTGCACTTTTTTCCTGATAATGGTCTATCAGTCCTAGATGAAGACTGTGAAAAACTGTCTGAGCTTTGGATGACCTTATATTCAGTGGCGAATCATAGAATGGGTTGGCTTGGAAGGAACCTTAAAGATCATCTAGTTCCAACCTCTCTGTTGTGGACAGGGGCATCTTCCACTAGATAAGGTTGCTCAAAGCCCCATCCAACCTGGCCTTGAATTTTACATGGCTAGAAAAAAGTGAGGGAGAGAGAGGAAAGATACTTTGGAAATGACAGGTTTCCTTAAGGACTATCCTTTTAATTATTACTGTAAATGCCTGGATTCTCTGATACATTAGAACTGCTCTCCTAATCAAAATAAGACCATAAATAGGAACAAACTGGATAATAACAATAAATACTTTGAAAGCCTAGGAGCTGTTTTGGGTACTGGTTGCTGATTCCTTACTACTGACTATTCATAGAATCATTTAGGTTGGAAAAGACCTTTAATATCATTAAAAACTGGCTAACTGTCAGTCATTAAGACTGACAAGTCCATCACTAAACTGTGTCCCTAAGCACCACATCTACACGTCTTTTAAATACCTCCAGGGATAGTGACTTTACCACTTCCCTGGGCAACCTGTTCCAGTGCTTGACAACACTTTCTGTGAAGAAGTTTTTCCTAATATCCAACCTAAACCTCCCCAGGCACAACATGAGGCCATTTCCTCTTGTCACATCACTTGTTCCTTGGGAAGAGAAACTGACCGTCACCTTGCTACATCCTTAGGTAGTTGTAGAGAGCTCTCCCCTGAGCCTTCTTTTCTCCAGACTAAACAAACCCAAGCTCTCTCAGACACTTCTCATAAGACTGGTTCTCTAGACACTTTACCAGCTTTGTTGCCTTTCTTTGGACATGCCTCCAGCACCTCAATGTCCTTCTTGTAGTGAGGTGCCCCAAAACCGAATACAGTATTCAAGGTGTGGCCTCACCAGTGCCAAGTACGCTGGTACAATTCCCTAATCTGGATGGCCACACTATTTCAGATACAAGCCAGAATGCTGGTGGCCTTCTTGGCCACCTGGGCACACTGCTGGCTTATATTCCTGGCATCTTTCCAGACACAATTCCCCGAGCCTGTAGTGTTGCAGGACCTAGCACTTGGCCTTGTTGAATCTCATACCATTGGACTTGGCCCATCGATCCAGTCTGTCTAGATCCCTTCATAGAGCCTTCCTACCCTCCAGCAGATCAACACTCCCACCTGACTTGGTGTCATCTGAAAACTTACTGAGCATGCACTTGATCCCCTCATCCAGATCATTGATAAAGATATTAAACAAGTCTGGCACCAAAACTGAGCCCTGGGGGACACCGCTTGTGACCGGCCACCAACTGGATTTAACTCTTCACCACAACTCTCTGGGCTCGGCCATCCAGACAGTTTTCAACACAGTGAAGAGTCCACCTGCCCCATAGACCTGTACGTGTCTGAGTGGTGCAGGAGGTCACTAATCATTTCCCCTTGGATTATAAGAGCTTCATTCTACTTGCCATCCCTGTTTTCCAGCTCTTGGGGCTGGATGCCCCGAGAACAACTGGTGTCACTTATTAGAGAATGAGGCAAAGATGACATTAAGTACCTCAGCCTTTTCCTTATCCTTTGTCACTATGTTTCCTCACCTCAGCCTTTTCCTTATCCTTTGTCACTATGTTTCCTCATGAAATTTAACCTTGTGAAGAATGAGAGTGATGAATTGCTGTGTCTAAATTATGTTTTTCTGTCATGTAGCAGAACTCTTCACTGTCTTGGCCACGCTGGTCCAATGGCTTACTTATCGGGCCACAGGATGGGATAAGCAGTGAGGTTTAAGGAAATAAGTATTGGAGTTGGTTGAAAATTCTCATCTGCAAAGACAAATTTCTTCGACTATTACCATTGCAAAGCCTCTTTCTAATGGTACATCACAAACCATAGTCTAGTTCATTATTTCTGACCTATTATATTTACAAAATCTTCATTGGAAATACAGTCAATTCACAGGTAAGATTAGTAGAAGTCAGTATAAACTATCAATATGTTAATAATTTCAATTACCTATCGATGACCACTCTTGTTCCATTAGTGCAAAACAAATGAAGATTCAGGAGGATGAGAATGCTCATGAAAATTGGAGACAACAAATGACCAGAAGCATGAGAGTTTCCAGTGAAAACTGTCCATCTTATGGTGCTAAGTAGCTGCTGTTTCCTTCATCACACTGATGAATTCCTAGTATTCTGTTTCTCTTTTAGCCTTTGACTTCTATAAATCTTTAAGTACTCTTTTTTTCCAAAGAAGATTTATAGGAACCTTGTGCTTAGTTCATTAAGTATATATAGGTATGTTGCACAAAGTGTGTATTAGTACTACTCTTGGTCTGGTACCCTAACCATAGTATCAAAACACCTTTCAGTCTCATAGAGCAATCTTGATCTGAGATAAGGAAGTTAAAAAAAAGTATACAAAGAAGTTTTGCTCAAGGTCACACAGAGTGCCAAGAGCATGAAATTAGGGAGTTGTTTGGTTTGGTTTTTTTCCATTTTCTTCCTCTCCCCCCTAAAATAAAGAATAACAACTCTGATGAAGATAAGCAGACAAAAAATACAGTTGGAATTGTTTGAGGGTTATGCCTTAAACATAATATGTTACAGCAAACATATGATAGAGCCGTTCTTTGGGTAGATAAAATGTCTCTTGTCTATGTTTTCATGGAAGGGTAGGTACATGTGTAAAAATAATTATGCTTGGATCAGCATATTTGCAGGTTAACAATCATCTGATTATCTGCTGATTCTTGCAAAACAGCAAATCTGTTCTTATACAAACATTAATTACAGAATATCTGACAGAATCATTCCAAAGTGGTTTAATTATTCACAGTTTTTATATGCTGTTTAATAGCATTTTATGCTGAAGAAAGATCAGACTAGACCTCTTACTAAAGCTCTTTTTACATTTTTACATTTGCTTTAGAACTTAAACTGACTGAATTGTCCTGGATGCTTTGCCATTGCAGTAGACAGTTTTTTGAGTAGCTCCCCAGCCTCTGTTAATTACCATATTGGGATGAGCCTCCTGTATCACCTCAAATGGATTGCATCTATTACATCCAATAAAATTGGTGTGTGACAGTTATTGATGGGGCCTCAACCATCCCAGTTTTATTAAGACCATTTTTACACCTAGGTTACAAGCTAACAATGCCATTATCTCTCCCCAAAATCCCTTGGCAGTTAGTACCGCCAGCAGCAGTAGAAATTACAGCGGGATTAATCTCTGGCTCCATCCTCCAAAAGCTTTTCTCCGGAGGTACAGAATATGTTGAACTGTGTTAAGCGGTGAAAGATTTAATGAAAAAAAAGCCCCGAGTGCCTGCCCGCATCAGAGTTGGCGTCTGTCCCTTTCCAAACTTGTCAATACTGTTTTCTGCTTGTGCAAGCCTGCTGGGCTGTTGAGATATGCACGAGGGTTTGGGCTGTTCTGTTGCTGTAGTTGTTTTTAAAAGCCTGACCCTGCAGAAGGTTGGTTGGAGCAGTCAATTGTGGAGGAAAATGAGGAGATGGAGTAGAAGGAGGGAATTACAGATCTCTCAAGAGTCCCTTTCATTGCAAATCATTCTTCCAGTTGTGGGAGAGGGTTTGGCACAGTGAGCAGAGCAGGGGGAGACAGATCCTGTGGATGAAGACAAAGAGCGACACAGCACAAAAGGGTGAGGGAGAGGAGAGGGGATGCAGTGACTTGGCAGGTCACTCCCATGGCACCCTGCTCTGCCTGATAAGGTGGGGGGGGTTACAGCCAGGATGCTGCTGTGGATACACCTCCGTGCGCACTGCAGAGGCACCAGGGTTTGGGGAAGGAACGATAAGGAACACAATGAATAAGTAACAAAGCTTATTTGATGAATGCACTCATTTGCATTAGAGTGCCAAATAGCTTTGCTCCTGGTGGCTGAGTGTCATACCCAGCTACAAATACTATTAGTATCATTTCAATGACATCCAAGGGTGACAGTAGACTGTATGGGTGGAGAGGTTGTTAGGAAGTTTCAGATTTTGCAGAAGAAAATGAAGCCTAGAGAAGAGTGAGCTGAGCATCCCTTGCTTTTGTTTGGCTTAGGGAAGTAATGGCAGGATTGCTAAAATAGGCTTCTTTGAGTTTGGAGAGAGTATACAAGTAAAAGAAAAATGCAAGACAGAACTTACGTCATATAATAATATATCATGCCTTCTTATTTGCATTTTGTGACTAACTTTTCAAAAATGCCAAAGAAGATGCATGGTAATCAGTGATAGCTTCTATGCATAGGTAATGCCTATAGGTGCAATTCTTGTGACATTCCTGAAGATGCAGTATAAAATTTTAGCATCAGTCAGATTCCCTTGTGTCCATTTTTTGCTTTGTTTTCACTTTCATTCACAATGTTTTTCCAGTGAAATATAACTGGATGCATTTTGTGCTACGTTTTGCTCTTTGTGCCTCTTTCCCCAGGGGGGGAAAAAAGAAAAAAATCATTACTTTTAATGACAGAGTGTGATCATACAGATAAAGTTTATTTCAAGCTTTAGCCTAGCACAAGCAAAGAATATAAAATCTGTGACCTAGTGACAGCTGCAGGCTTCAGCTTCAACTCAAGTTATGATCTACCACCAGAACCCTGACCTGTACCATCTGCTTTTGCAATGCAAAAAGCCACAGGACATAAAGGACTTGTACATTATATCTGAATGTTAGTTGCAGAATTAATATCCATGGACGATACATGGTCTTGATTCTCAGACAGAGAAGCCAAGAACACCTTTGTTTTAATAATCTTTGCCTTCTTTAGTGTCCTTTTTCCTTTCTGGGGTTTACTTTCCTGGTAATTCTTTCCCTAGGATGTTACATGGCCTGAACTCAATGCAGACTGAGCTTTTTATGTGACTGTTTCATGTATGTTTATATCCTCTGTATTTCCACTAGCCAGTAATAGCTAGTGACAATGTAGAAAATGTAGAATCATAGAATCATCTAAGTTGGAAAAGACCTTTAAGGTCATTAAGTCCAATCACTAACCCTACTCTACCAAGTACACCACTAAGCCATATCCCCAAGCACCACATCTGTAAGGCTTTTAAACACACCCAGGGATGGTGATTCAATGATGTCCCCAGGCAGCCTGTTCCAATGCCTGACAACCCATTCAGTGATAATTTTTTCCTAATGTCCAGTTTAAACCTCCCCTGGTGCAGCTTGAGGCCATTCCCTCTTGTTCTATCACTAGTTGTTTGTGAGAAGAGACCAGCATCTATGTGCAAAGTGTCAGAAGTTGGAAAGGTGGTAGATATTAGCAGACCACCTGTGTAACTCTTATAAGAGGTTTTTCATCTCTTGTTCTGTGTGAGGTTCTAAGGAAGTGCTGGAATACTTCTGAGAAATTACAAAGAGTCAATAGAAGTTCAGAGACAAGAGAACCACACGTGAGAACTAAAAAGCATTAAAAGCCTCAGATATAACAGTTTTTAGGGGTTCACCATTCCTAAGAAAGCCAACAATGGTGGACGATTCCTAGCCGCATGTAAGACAAGAATATTTTTGCACAGCCTGTTGAAATGGCCAGGGGTCTTGTTAGCAAGGGCCTCATCAGACTGCAGGCAACCTACAGCAATGACCAATCCTTTGCTTACTTGAGGATCAACATAATAATTTTCCGATTCAGGTTTTACAGTTGTATGATCATGTTTTGTTACTGCTGCTATAAAAGTTAGTTAATCATTTTCTCCACTTCTCTTGCAGTTGTGAAATAAAGATACAAAAGGGGGGGTTGAAGTTCGGTGGCTTTGGTTTTGGTTTGTTTTTTTTTTTTTGTGAGCATGTAGATTATGTTTTGGATGTTCAGTTAATGTGTGTAAGATACGATCTGAATCCATACTAAATCAGTTTTGAAGTTTGGTAGGTATTTGATCAGCCTACAGAAATACTTAAAGGACGTAATTGCTGTAGAATTTCAGTATTTTATACAGGAGATTAGAAGCCTTTCTAAGAAAGCAGAATATGTTTAAAGCCAGTGTTTTGTAAAAACTGTTATGTCTTCAGATTTTTGCAAGCACATCTTGCATATATTTCTGTTTTGGTGATTTTCCCAATCCCGACTGGGAGTACAATAAGGATGTAATCACAAAGCAACCTGTAAAATCTGTCCCAATCCTACAAGAAACCTTTTGTCTTTGATGTAGTTCAGCAAAAGTTAATTCATTAGTGGGAAGCATTTCAGTTACAAACCTGACTTCACAATTTCTCTTTACAGAAGTAGTAAAAGGAACTCCTTAATTGACAAAAAATTTTCCCTGCTGAGATACCAACTTTCCAATCCATGGTGGTGTCAGAGGGTTATTGGCTGGAGTCTGAGGAGCCTGACTTCCAGTTGCCATTATTCATGTGACCTGTGACATGATGTATACTTTCTGCCTTTAAAAGCCTGCAGTGTATGTAGATTTATTTCCAATTAAGTAAGTACAATTATGCATGGTTTCTGAAAGTGTGCTCAGGGGTGGAAAGTTTGCCCTCAAAGAGGAAAGAGTATTTATTTAAAGCATTAATGGCTAGATAGGATCAACTCATTTATCTGGAGAGGCTTAACCTGCTGGTAAGCCGCCTGGGGAGGAAATCCCAGTCGTACACTGGTTCAGTGTAATGGGGCTGTGATTCCTGACAGGGGCCTCCTGCTGTCTCCAAAATGTGAATGTAACTGTAACAAAAAAATCAAAGAGATTATATCTGAACATCACATCACCCCTTTCCTTCAATTGCTCTAACTTACTCATAGGCTAGAGCTTAAAATGCTAAATGCATAGAGGCAATTTTTCATTTTGGAGATTTGTTGAGTGGTAACTGGTTTACAGTATTTTTGCAAATAAAACACCATTTTTACAGTTTTCAAGGTACTCTAATACTGGAGGGTATATATTCTGGAGTTTTTATTCTCACCTCTGTGTGAATGTTCTTTTTGCAGTTTAGTCTATTGCCAGTGTCAAACCAAAATTGAGGCATTCTTACTTATTAATATATTATGAATACACTACACCACCAACAGAGCTCAATATCTCACACTGACTCCTAGTCATCTTTCAGAAGTGCTCAGAAAGCAAAAAAGGGCCACTTGAAACATTTTAACCTGATTGGTAAAAATCTTTTTCCTCCTTATCCTTGCAGCTCCCTGGTTAAAATTGTGTAGACTGCTGAGCTGAATATGGAAGCATAGTGTTGCACAGATGACCACCCGTCACTTTGTGCTTCGAAGGCGAGTGCTATGTGACTGACAGATGCAAAGCAGCACATGCACTTCTTTAAATTTGGCATCATCAAAATAGTGAAGTACTCTTGGAACATTCTTGCTAAGGATATGCAGCATGGCTCAGTGTGTAAAGCTTCATAATTTATGGGAGGGAGAAAGAAAGAATAAATACGCAAGTTTAGAAGAGATAGGATACTAGAGAGAGTCCAAGAAAAGCTATGAGGATTATTAAGGGACTGGAAGATCTCTCTTATGAGGAAAGGCTGAGATCCCTGGGGCTGTTTATCCTGGAGAAGAGAAGACTGAGAAGGGATCTTATTAACGTTTACAAATATCTGAAGGGTGGGTATCAAGTAGAAGGGGCCAGTCTCTTTTCAGTTGTGCCCTGTGATAGGATGAGGGGCAGTGGTCACAACCTGGAACAGAGCTGTTCCACATCAACATGAGGAAAAACTTCTTTACTGTGAGGATGATGGCAGCCTGGAACAGGCTGCCCAGAGAGGTTGTAGAGTCTCCTTCTCTAGAGACTTTCAAGAGCCACCTGGATCTATTCCGGTATGGCATGCCCTGAGTGATCCTGCATTGTCAGGGGCATTGGACTCGATGATCTCCAGAGGTCCCTTCCAAGCTCTACCATTCTATGATTTTATAATTCTAAGTAACTGGGAATTATAGGGCTAAAGTCACATCTAAGGGCTGGCATGAAAGTGAAGCTCAAGAGGTTTGTTATCCTTTTGGACAGGAGAGATATGGTTTTTAAAGGTACATGTAGGACTGTCTCTTCTCCATGCCTGTGAAGGATGAGACAATAAATAATGTGCTTAAACTGCAACAGTGTAGATTTGGGGTTTAGTGAAGAAAAACCTTACAAGAGTAAGAAGGATATCTTGGAGTTGCTAGTAGGCTTCTGTTAGTAGAAGGTTTTGAGAATAGATTAAATAAACCCCCTCTCAGGTAAATCCTTGAGACAGGAGTGGATTAGGTGATCATCTGAAGTCTGTCTAGGCCTATTTTTCAATGATTTTATATCGTGTGTGTGTGCACTGTGCTCATGAGTATGTGCTAGGAAGGAGAAAAAGGAGAGATGCTGATTTTTACTTCATAGGAACTTGTAAAATATACCTCCATTCTCTGACCCCTTTCTTCAATTGCATATATTATAGGATCAAAATTAAAAAATGGACAGTTTTTTAAATTTTAGTGAAAGCTGTATTTTCATTTGACATTCTGTAAAGCAGAGTAGAAGCATGATGAGGAAAAGTGCAGTATAGCGTTACTTGGAGGCAGAAAGGGAACTGGAAAGTAGTAAACACATGATTATGCTTATTCAACATAAGCAGCAAATTCTTCTGATAGGGCAGAACTTGAAGATTCTGGCTTTTGTCTGACCAAACTACTAATGCTCTAAAGCCAGTGATAGGCAGGGAAGTGACTAAGCCGTAGACAGTCCCATCCCATGGCTCATAGGAAGCCCTGTGATCTCCTGCTGCTGCAGCCAGATATGGTAGCGAGCTTCTCAGGCAAGGACCACTGCCCTGCCCTGGGTGTGTTGAGTGCAGTTGTACTTTGGCTGCCTTTCTGCTCGCCCACAAGTGCCTGCCTACAGTCGGGGGAAGGGAGGAAACACCTTAGCGTTATGACCTTGCAAAAGACAACTCGATACGTTTCCCATCTAAAACTTGGCTAAGGGCATCTGGCCCTAGGTTTTCTCTGTCAGGATGATCCTAGTCATTGAACCATGAGCAGCATGTTGTTGAAGAGTTGGTTTGTCAGAAAAGAGGGATTTCAGTTAATCATTTTACAATCACTGTAGTCGGTATTACCCTAGGGTAGGGATAGAATCCATTAAAAAGGTTGCACATTTAAGGAGGACTTTTCTCCCTGACAGTGGACCACAGCTGTGAAGTTTCCATGCTTACTGTGCAGCTATAAAATACTAGTTGTATGTAGCAGCCGACTGAGGTTTCTCTTGCAATTCTTTTAAACAAATGAGTCTTCTTTTTTCAAAATATTTTGTATATGGTGGTTTTGTCCTCACCTGCTAGTTACCATTTATTCCTTTGTACAAGTAAGTATGTTAGTGCTCTGGTTTGAAGGGAAGATAACAGTCTGCTCGTCTTATTCTGCTGGAAATAATGGAAGACTATAGCATTGGATTGCCATTTAGCTACAATAGCCCTGGGTGTGCATAGAGCATGGTATAGCAAAGTGAAATCATTTATTAACTCCTTAACAACATATATTTAATCAGTTTTCAGACCTTACAATCAATAAATGTCTTTTACTTCCTTGCCCTTAATTAGTGTATGTTTGTTGAGATTGTCTGATTTGTATGTTGCAAATGGTATGTGGTAGTGAATTCTTGATATCATTAAATGGGACAGTTGTGAATATTTGTCAGGATTACCCTCTTGAAAACAAAATTAATCTCACTGCTTCACATGAATCCAGTGACTTTTTTTTTTTTTTTCTTCTCTAAACCAGTGAGTGAATTATTAAGACTAAAACTTGCAAGGAAGAAATGTCTTGTAATAAGGCAGGGTTCACAGGTATCATCGTAGTGTTGTTTCTACACATTTCTAATTAAAAACCTGGTGTATTGGTGCAGTCATCTCTTCATACAGGAGGCTCTGCACAGGTGTAGAGTTTCTTAAGGTAGTGCCTATGTTTGCATCAGAAATTATGTCCACTGAAGTCTGAGAGCTGGTTCCTTATTTGGATCAAGAAGGAGCATTTGATAAAACTACATGTGAGCAGACGGATCTCTTACCAAGATCTAATTATGCAATTTTAGTCAAATCTGAAACAGATGCCCTTCTGCTTACCTATTGTTGAAGCCATTTGGTACCACTCTAATATTACACTGATACCAGGCAGGCCATCCCTTTGTATTCCCCAATGAATCAGACATTTTGGGTGCTAATTTAATAACTTCACAGTCTCAGAAACCAAAGGTGAGTTTGCAGCACACACGCGTGCACCTCTCTTTGCTAGGTGAGCTGGCTGCCACGAGGAGGAAGATGCATTTGTTTATGTCAGTGCTGTATGAGAGGAGAATTGACAAGCAGGAACACCTTAATGGCTTCAAACTACCTGTTAATGATCATGGTGCTGCTGCCTGCCTGGCAGCCTCAGTCTCCAATTAAGCATCTGCCGGAGCTGGAAGCAGGGCTCTTAATTGGAAAGAAACAGATTCAAAGCAGGTTGCATTTTCTGCCAAGAGAGATTTATCAGCGAAGCCATGCCTTAATCCATTGTATCTCCTTTCCCACCCCCACCTGGCTTTTGTTCTCCATATTCCCCACTGCTGCAGACACAGCCCTTGAGCAGGGCAGGTAGCGGATGGATGCTCAGCACCTTGGGGAGGTTTGCCTCTCCCCTAACCTTTCTCTGACCTGGGGCCCAGTGATAGATGCTGTCCTAATTGCTGACTTTTCTTCCCCCAGACCCTCCACAGCACGCATATGCCCATTAAGATATATTGTCTGGTACACATTTCAGGAGATCTGTTTGCAGCTATCTTTTACATAGAACTGATTGTTTAATTGCAGATTAAAGATTAATGCAAGTGTAATGATTCCATGAGGACACTTCAGACAAAAGCATCCTGCATCAGGCAGCCTGCATCCATTTTTCAATTTGGCCATAAATTTGGCTGGGAATTAAATAGTAAGTAGCCGTGATTGCAACACTGGTCTCTGAAGGCACTCACGGGAATGAAAATAAATGAACAGGCTCTCACACAAAGCATGTTTCATTATGGTCATTAGTGGACAGATCCTCAGCAGGGACTGAAGGTGAAATTGTCTACAAGAAATGTTGGCACATGTCCGATGAAATTGAAATAGTTAAGAAGCCAGTATAAAAACGTTCAGGTCACAGAGCCTATAGATGACAAACTTATTTTCTCTGAGCTGTGGGTGTAAGCTGCAGGATGTGCAAACATGGAGAGATTTGGTATGTATTCCAACGTAACTCTATCTTATCTTTTACAGAGCATATTGGGGGAAATGTTCACAATGTCATGAATGCATAATTGTGTATATTATTTACATACCAGAAGTTACTACAATTCATTAGACTGGTGACTTTGATGAATTATTAAGGTTTTGCTTTTTGTTATGTTTTCCAGGTAAGGGCCCTTTTATTTTCTTTAAAATGCCTAGCTGGCTGGTAAGTTTATTTATCTTCATTTCTCCTCTATTGTGTGACATGCTATGAACAGAATCATCAACTATTTAGGTTGGAGGGGATGGCTGGAGGCCATTGGATCTAGTGCCCTCCCAGAGCAGGGCTAGTTTTGTCCATGATGCTCAGGGTCTTCTCCAAGGGTGGAGACTTCACAAGTGCCCTGAGGAACCTGTCCTAGTGTCTCACCACCTTTATGACAAAGCATTTTTCCTGATGTCTGACTGAGGTTTCTCTTGTTTTGATTTGTGTCCACGGGCTCCTGTCCTGGCTGCTGGACATCGCTGAGAAGAGCGTGGCTCTATCCTTTCTGTACCTTCCCACAAGGCTGTTGGTGGTGTCAGTAAAGTCTTCCTCAGATTTCTCACAGTGCCAGAACCTGTCTTGTGAGATAGTTCTGACTTTCAGGCTTCTGGGTGTAGAACAAAGCACTGAAGTTACAAATTATTTCAGCTAAGTTTGGTTAAAGCAGCTTTCTGGGGACTTCCTGATGTCTTGCTTGGCTTTCATGAATCTTAGCAGCTGTTGCTAATTTTGAGTGATAAAACCTCCTATTTCTTCTATGCAAATAGAATTTTCAGCACAATTTATGTTATTTTGAGACTAAGTAGCAATCCTGAAGTTAACTTTGTTCTCATTCTGAAAAAGCAGTATGATAAAATATTTTTTTCTTCTTCAAATAACTAAAGGAATCCGCTTGGGGTTTACTGAAATGTAACTAAAGGAATCTACTGAGGATTACTGAAGTGTGTTTGACTCAGCTTGCCATACTTTCAGTGTAATTAGAATAAAAGTGGTGACATTTTTAAAGATGTTCAGTGTTTTGCACTTCGTTTTCCACTAGTTGAAGAGTCGGGATCATTTGTTTAAAAATAAGGTCCACTTTTCTACAGTGTTTAGCAGCTATTTTCCCTTCAGTTGCATCCTTGAAGTTGCACTCGTGTATAACTTGTTAAAGGGGCACTAGTTATAATCTTGAAACAAAGATATGATTTAACATCAATAGTAAGTTACAGAAGGAGGTGATGACTTAATACAATGATTAAGCAATTTTCACAGTTCTGTTGTTAATCTGTGTTCATTTTGGTTGTTGAGTGGGGTTTTTGGTTGGTTGGTTTTGGTTTATTTTCTGTTTATATCCTGATAGGCAAGTCTTTTGAGATTGTTGGTTATGCATTCATACAATGACAGGACAGCAATTTCCTGATATATCCACCACATTTTATAGCTCTTACCATGGTAATATAATTAATAATGCTAACCTGTGTTTCTTTCTGAACATGTCAGTGGAAATCTACCTGCACATGTGTGAGGAGAGATGTATGTCTCCCTGTGTGTGTACAAGAAAGCAGATCTTTTTGGGGCAGTAGTGTCTGAGTGGCAGGCAAGCACTTAGGTTTTGCTGTGTTCCCTGAGAAGAGCAGAAAACTGAAGGTGGTTGTAGCCACACACTTATCTTACTATCTGTAGCATCATGAGAGGAACATGCTTCGTTCCTTGTTTAACTAATTTCACAGGTTTTTTGGTAGGGATTTCCTTACTAAGCCCTGCCTGCCTGCCTTGCCACACGCCTTGTTGGCAGACCTCCCACTCATCCTGCTTTTAGCAGACTGCTCCTGCCTGCAGGATGCTCCACTGTACGAATCCTTCCCTTTCAAAAGGGCTGCTTAGCTCAAGGTGTATTTACTTAACCAGGCAAGATAAAATAGCACTACCTAGTGCTTCCTCAAAACCCTTTGAAGACCAGGTGAGCAGGACTTTATCAGCAGCGAGGATGTATGCCTCAGTGCTGGGGAAAATTTCTGTTATGGTTTTACTTGTTCTGGTGAAGGCATGATTTCAAGTGTTCTTGTATCTTGATATTCCTAGCAGCCTTGATGTGGGCCTATTATTGGCACTGGCAGTCACATGTTTGCAGCTCCAGCTCTGATACTAGGGAGTCTGGCTCTTGCACATGCCCAAGCATAACAAGTAGTGAAACAGTTACACTTGCCTAAATCTTTGCTGGGTCTTTAGCATACATAGTTACTCTCAGTTTAAAAATGCCCTGTGGCATGAGGAATAGTGCCTAGATCCAGCAAACTATTTAGGATCTTGAGTACTTGTTAAACTTTCTGTTTTCTTTTTCTTTAAGAAATTAGGAGCCTTTGAACCAGAAACCGTGTTTTCCTTCTGTGGAATGAATCAGCTGCAGTGAAATGTAGGAAGTCCTTGTGAAATTGTCAGCAGATTAATGTTGAAATATAGCTCAGCAAAGCTCTAGTTTCTCAGGTACTGTGTCATCTACCTTACCTGATCAATAAAATTTATTTCTTTTTATTATTCACTTGTCTTTGCTGAATTAGGGCACTGTAATGTGTATTACTAGATGACATCAATGCATTTTTCAAGGATTCTGTGTTTATCCAAGTTGCCAGAATATGTGTTTTAAAAGGAACAAAAAGGCAATCTGTTGCCATACTTGCCAATTTTTTATGATGAACTTCAGAGATGTGTTTTGTAGGATAGTCTAGCAGTCTCTATTTTGGCAGCTGAGATAATAACACATGAAGAGGTGTTCTTTTTACTTCAAAAGACCACTAGCTCTTGGAATATAATGCCCTTTTGGTTTTTGGAAGGTACCCTTACTTATAGTAAGTTAGTGCTACATTTCTGGTAGTGAATTCAAAAAAAGAAGATTATTCACCCTAGGCATGTTTTATTTGTGTGTGATTTATTACAAGGTTTTAACACTTATGTGTTTTAACACATTTATTGTAAGGTTTTAACACTTTCTTAGTAATTTGTTTGTAATTGATCAATAATTCAAGTATCATAGATCACAGGCTGTTCCAGTAACTGTCCATGCCTTTACAATGATCACTTTGTATGGATGTGCAAATACAACTCTGATAAGGGCTGTTTGCATGGAAGTGCTAGTACTTCATGCACAGTTTTGCTGTACTTGGCGATAACTCCAGTGATGCATACACATGGTGAGATGTTAGCACCATGAGGAAGGCATCTATCTTGATTCATACAGAACACGAAACTCGCTAAACTACTTCAGAAATACAAGTACTCTTTTCCATCCCTTTGTTTCCGGTTTAAATATCCAGGGTGAGCTTCTGTTATTAGTAGGGTATTTCTTTTGTACTGAGCCAACAGTGAGATTTTTATAGAGAGCACCATCAATCATAGTCCAGCATTGCTTCAAGATAATTTACTTAGGATGGATTATTAAAGAAAGATTAAGGATGTGTTAAAATAGTTTATTTTGTATTAATAGCACACCTGAAAGATGTGTGGTCATTCCAAGTTGCTCCCATAGGCTATTTATGTGAAACAAATGAACTCTGCTTATAGTATGTCTATTAAAATGGAACATCTGGAGATTCCCCCCACCCCAGCCCCATTTCAATCCTTTTTATATATCCGTTAAACTTTCCTGAGCCCTAGAAGAGTCAAAGAAACTGGGGCGGCCTTAGG
>JANIJG010012126.1:41279-86828 GCA_024611175.1 Megaceryle torquata
CTATCAGTCTGGAGAAACAGAGGTCATGGAGGGAGTTCCTTGGGCAAGAGACAGCATGTTAGCTGGGGAGAAGATCAAGTTAGGACACAGAATTGCACAAAAGGAGGTGTTAAAAAGCTGTGAAACAGAAACTGCTGCAGTTATTCTGATTCTTGGAATCAGTATGTGGAAGGGGAAATATTAATTAAGAGAACTGAGGAGAGAAATTGTGTTTTTGCAGCAGGAGACAAAACATTATCAGTCCTGCTCTGAGTGGACTGTGCTGGGTAGGAGAGAAGAAGAATAGTGTAGCCCAATAACATGCTCACTTTGGCTGTTGATCAAATCTTTCCAAGCAGGCTGTTCTCTCAGCAGCAGCCTTTGTAGTCTGCAGGAACCGAAGAAAATACTTGCTTTTTCCATTGGTGGCATTAAGAGTATATTGATGAGTGAGGAGCCATGAAATGAATAAGAGTAGCTAAAAGATTAGTTGTCCTAAGAGATCCTGCCAGGGTATGAACATGTAAACATTTAAATGGAATGGTTTTCACTATCTAGAAAGTGCTTTAGCAGTGGTTTTCTCCCAGATATATGTCTCCCTTACTGCTCTAAATCAATTCCCTCAAGATGCAGGAAGCAGGACATGTGTTTGGTCTGGATCAGTGCTGCTCAGGGGCTGCTGAGAGCAAACTCCCTCTTCACACACAAGTTTCCCGTGACCTCTTGGTCCAGTAGATTCCCCTTTTGGCACATGCAATCTCAGAGACAGACCAGGAGAACGGGTTACCCGCTTCAGAACGCCTTTGTGAGGCTTCTGGCAGTTTTTAATTCATCATGTGCTGTGTGTAATCAAAACAGAAATTGCTCAGATGCTGAAAGATTGGTACCTGATGAAACTGTGACAGGAAATACTTCTAGCTCTGATCTGGTGTTTGCAATGTGTGAGGGAGAGAAATCTGTTCTTGTGGGGTCTTTTATTCACTCTGCTTTCAAGAGCTGGAACAATCTGTCTCTGTGCTTATTTAATTAATGTGATGTCAACAGCGATAATGTGTTAAATAATATAGAATGAGTTGTAAACAAAGCAGGATTTGAATCTTCCAAACATTCCACAACCAAAATTAATTGGCCAACCCCAGGGGAAATTGTAGTGCTGAGTCTTCTTCTTGGGCTTTGTTTCCTTTTTTATGAACAGTGAATTAGTTTCAGTCTTGAATCTTCCTGATATGTTACCACTTTTGCTGTCTCACTTTGAGAAATAGTTCACACTCTCTCAAAAAAGAAAAGGGAAAAAAAAAAAAAAGAGAAAAGAAACAAAATCCAAAATGCCTGTGGCTGTTAGAGGCATAAAGCCAGATCCTGAGCCTCAGTATCAGTCTGAAGCGAGACTGGAAGCAGTCTTGTATGAACAGTGACAGTAATCAAATTAAGCCATTAAAACACTGGAAGGTGATCTTAATTAGCAAGTGTCTGCATCTAGTTAGCAAAATGTAAGTGAAAGTACAGCTACCTAAATGAAAACTTCTGGTGGCTTGTTAGTGAAGCTATTTTTATTTTATTATACTCTTGTTGGATTTTTTTACTGTATATTTTCCTCTCCACGAGGGCTGACACCCAGTTACCTACTAGATGAAACACTAGCTCATTGCAGTCAGCAGCCAAGCTCTCAAGAAATGAATGAAGCATGAATGGGATTCATCTGCCCTATTTCAGCCATGTGCCTGGACTTGGGAAAAACAGGGTAAGAAACAGGCACCATCAGAGAGCAGCTGCCCTCTTCCTTAGAGATGTAATGGATCACATGCATTGGCTTGAAGCTTCCCTCTTATCCACTTTGACTTTAAAGGAGGCCTGCAGCTACTAGACATAAAAGCTCTGGATAACTAAAACGTGGGTGAGGCAGATGCTGCCTTGTGTTTGTTTGGTAGTATAAGCCTGTGGTAGAATAAACCTGCCAATCCTTCCAGGCAGGACAGAAGCAATGGCCTGAGGGAACCTCCTTCTCCTCCATGCCTCTCCTATGCTTACTTATTTGACCTAAACCCTTCTGTTGCCTTAATTGTAAGCTCTGAGACCTGGCCTTGTGTTGAAATGTTCATCTGTTGTTCTGCCTGCACAGACACATTTAGCCTCTGTTTATTCTGCTGTATTTTTCTGCTGCAGAGAAGAAAGAGGAGTGAATGAGAAAGTTTCTTTTATATTTTACATTAACTGGGGGTTTATCATCCCTGAGACATTGGAGAAAAAAAAATATCTTACCTCCTGGAAATCCTGAAGATTTCAGAGGAAGAAAGAAGGCACCCTTTGCTTTTAATTGTATTCCTTTTATTTTAAATGAGCAGTGACTTATACCGTGGAGCAGTAGGCAATCTGCAAGGTTAGTCCAAAAGGTGATCCAGACCTCAAAGGAAAGACGAAAGCCCTCCGTGCGTTTTTTTTTTTTTGTGAGTTTTTTCAGATTCCTGCTGCGCCTCAGGCTTGCAAAAGAGTGCAGAAATCCTAAGCCCTCTCTTTCTTGGATAACAGTGGAGGCAACAAAATGCCTTTTTTTGAGAGAGAGTGAGTTTAGGTGCAATACATGGAACTTATGTATGACATGCTGTTCCTTTGTAAAAGTACTGAGAATATTAAGATACTCCCATTATCAGTGCTTAGCCTCAAGCTTCCTTTAATGATCTTACCACGTCTTGTAAGAACTAGAACTAAATTGAGTATGTGACTTCAGAACGTAGCTACACAGTGACAATTAATGGTTCTTGTCAACGTCCTGTGCAATCAGTATCCATGAATTATGACATCTAACCACTAGCCCTTTTAATCTCCACTAAAGGATTTCAGATTCCTTATTAAAGCATCCATCTATGGCTCTGATGTGTCCCCTCAAAAGAAAAAATAAACAACTAATCAAGTAGACAGTGTTCTTTGCGGTTTAATTCAAAGGATGCTGTTGTACATATATTGCATTTATATGCTAATATCAGTTCATCAGACATTTAAACATGTATTCTTTTAATCTATATTTTGTATCCTTGTTATTATGTCAGTCTACTGTTGAACTTTCCCCTGTTCTTCATTCAGAGAAAGTGGCTAATACAGTCAGCTAAGAAGATGAAAGAGTTATAGAGATAGGAGTTGGTTCATGCTGTTCTTGTTTCACTCACCGATAAAAGTCATGCAACTTAAAAAAAAAAAAAAAAAAAAAAAAAAAAAAAAGGAGACAATAAAACTAAAGTAAAATAACTCTTTACAATGACGTGAGCAGCAAAAAGAGCTTAGAAGTGGTCCATAACAAGAATGAACAAGCTTTGCCTTTCTCTACAGGTTTTCTTTTTTAATGTACTGTATCTAATCCTGGTACCTTATCTAATTTAGAGAATAACTGTAGATGTTCTTGAGAGATGTTCTTGTGAGAGTTAAGAGCTGAGATGTGTTTATTTCTGGATTTGGTTTGAAGAAGCAATGCTAGCAGTTCTTTTTCCCTTGCTCTCCATCACTCTGCCTCATGAGTAGCATGTCATTTTTCTGTGATGTATACTTTTCCACCATTTTAGCTCATGGTCCTGCCATTTTCTATCTAAATGCAACCACCTAGACCAATTCACACCAGCTAACATTTGGTTTGCAACACTGAGACATGGGGTCCTATGTGATTCAATACACTATATTGGCCAGGCCATTGCCACCAGGATGGGTGGTGGCAGGGGCTGGAAATAAATCTTTCTCTGATGTGCAGTCTGTTCTTCTTGTTGTGTATTACTTTTGTCTTGTTAAAGCCCTGTGATGGAAGGTTTGAAGTCTGAGATTTAGCATGGTTTTCTCAAGTGTGACTCATTTTAAAAAAAAAGATGCAGCAAATTTCTTCTCTCTTCTCCTTGACTGAAAACATGGGCTCACTGTGGTCCTGAGAGGGGGCAGCCAAAAACAAGTTGAAAGCTCTTTCCACAATGCATGAGTGTCATGAAGTTATGCCTTGACTCACATTAGTGGGTCTACTGGTGATTAATTGAGTCTTTCAAGGCCCAGCTTTGTACTTCTTTTTTTCTTTTTTAAGAGCAGCAGAGGATTGGTTATGCCCAGTAGTCTCAATAGTGAGCTTCTATCATTAGCAGAGGAAGTTTGGGTGTGAGACGCAAGCTTCCATGTGCAAGACCTTTGCATAATAGCTGCTGCTAAAAAGCTAACACTTCCCAAGCAGAAAATCTGTAAAGGATTTGACGTTCAAACATACTCTAAAAAGCTTAAATTCCTCATGAGTTCAGGATGCTCAGTTCAGTGCTAAATCCAGAAGATCCAAAGCACCTTTGTGATGTGTCTGCCTGTCCAATTTATCCGAGTGGGTACATTCCTGAACTAAGACAGGAAATTTCTCACAGTCAGGCTTTCACATGTGATTTATAGACCTAGTCATACACCAATGGAAAAAATGCATTGAAACACGAGGCTAGAAAAGATGAATTGTTTCTTAAAAAATAAAAGATGGAAGCTCTTTTGCATGGATAAGTGCAGATGAAAGCATTTCACCCTTCAGTTCCTGAAATAATTTTAGCATCCTAATTAGAGGATTAATTATTTCTGTATACTTCATGTCTTGCAGTTATTTTCCCTATTCTTAATTAGTGATGTGGTTTGACATTAGCTTGTGCCAATGTAGTCAATAAAATTTTAGAATTAGTTAAATACAACTTTAATTGGTATTGTAGTACCAATAGATTGATTTTTTTTTTTAATTATTATTTTGGGGAGAGGTTTCCATTTCTTTTTCACAGAAATTCTACTTTTGGAGTCTTAGACAAATGGTATCTAATTTTTGATCCATTTTAATGATGGATTCAATCTCCATCAATCAATAAGAAACATTTACTATGATAACTTGTTCTGCGAATTAATGAAAATCAGTTGTGTAACTGGACCTGCTCTATAGAAAGTTCTTCCTCACAGACATAGAAATATCACTTATACCCAAAATCATGACCTAGCTAGAGATATTTGGGCATATTCTTTTCTCACAATCTTTTCCTGACTAAGGTACCTCTTCACTGTTCCAAACTCCTTTTTTTTTTTTCTTTCTTGTTCTCTCTTTCTGGTTTCTTATAACTTGTATAGCACTTCTTGCTCTACCTGTGCTGACTACCCTTTTGTTAGCCTTTTTATAATTAATACGGCTCAGTTGATTCAGAGCAACTGTTGCAGTCCTCATTTTATTTAAAGTTGCTATGTCTGTTTTGGATGAGAAGAAGAGCTTGCCTGGCTAAATTCCATGTCTATTCCCCAGCTCTCTTGGGCTGTCATTCAGTGATGCAGTAAATGCAGCTCTACAATTCATAAATACAAGAGAGCAAGTTCAGCGACTGCATCGCACTTACCATTGGTTGAGTTAAAATTCATCTTCCAGTTTTGTTGAAAAACTGTTGATTGGCTAATTTCCTACCGGCAGGCTTATGCTTAATACCAAATCAGATATCATCTGTCTGTACCATTCTAACTTTATGCTGGTTCAACAGTTGTCTGTTCTCCTACAGTGTCATGTAATTGGCATTGTACCATAAACTTGCTATCATGCACTCTGGCAATACATCAGAAATGTGATTATAATGCAGGGTGATACAACTGAACATATATTTAGGATCAGCAAATTGTGGAACCACTGCATGACCTTTTCTTGTATGAGATATATCATCACTTTCTGTGTACTTTACTCTGATGTCTTTAGATAATAGTAGCAATAACATCATGACAAACTTTGTGTTGTGTGTCATTGAAACAGGAAGATGCTCTATTGTTAGATCATTTATTGAAAACAGTGGAGATGAAATCAAGTCCAACCCCATCTCTTACAGTAGAAATGAGACATACTGCATGTTCTGATATTTCCAAAGCCACCTCTTTTGTTTGGTGTTCTTGGTTTGTGGTTTGTTTGTTTGTTTGTTTTGGGGGGGGTTGTTTTTTTGGGGTTTTTTGTGGTTTTGTTTTGTTTTCTTTTTGCTTGGGTTTTGGTTTTGTGTGTATGTGTTTTGAGGTGTTTTTGTCTGGGGTGGTTTTTTTTTGCTTGGGGGTTTTTGGTTGGTTGGTTGGTTTGGTTTGCTTTGTTGGTGGTGGTTTTGGTGGGTTTTTTTGTGTTTGGTTTGTTGTTGTTTTTTCTTTAAATTTACTGTTGCTCTAGTACCTTCTTAAAGCAGACTGAACATATGCATCAACAGTAGGACACATGAAGCATCATTTTGATAATTTTTGCTCTGCAATCAGATCACCATTTTTACTGTTCTGATGCATTTCTATTTTCACCAAGTTTGAGGTGGAGAATATACTCAGAGCAGGAAATATGACTGATTTCTGCTGTGATAATGCCTTTGCAAACAAGAGAGCAATCCAAACTTTTTAATGGCTCCATTTATTAAGCACAGCGCTTTTCCATCTCCTTCCCATGAAATATGCAGTGTGAAGATATTGTTTAAAAGAATAGAAAGCAAGGCTCGAGGACATACATAGTAAGTGAAGATTAGAAGATTTCCACTATTTCAGGACATAGAGTATTAAATGTTATTGATACTGTGTGTGGCACCAGTTGAACATACTGTCTCATCTGTCTTTATTGCTCCTCTTACATGCACAGTTGTTGATCAACACAGCTGGTTTTGACTACTTTAAAATATCACCTTTATCTTCTAATCAGTGTTGCCTAAGGTATTACACATTGGCAGCAAGTGGCTTGCTGTGGAAGATTTACAGGTGGAAATGAAGGGGTTTATACCTCAAATTTTGTGTTCATGGTATGATTGATTTTCCTCCAACATATGTCTTTACTAAAAAGCAGCTTCTTCTCTCTGCTGTTCATAGAACAAACTGCTTGAGTAAGGCTAACACATCCATAAGCTGACACCTTCTAAAAAGAGGGCTGCATAGAAAATACTGGGAAAGCTTGTCATCAAGATGAAGCCTAACTACAAATTATTGATCTGTGCTTCCTTCAGCACATTCTTGGTGCACATAACTGGCATATGCATTTATGCCTTTATTTCAAAGGTAATCACTGTCATATAATTTGAGGATGTTTTGAAAAGTAGTGATGATATGTTGCGAATGGCAAGTGTGCCAAATGAAGTGCAACTAGCAACAGCAAGATCCAACAGAATGAAACAGTATGTGGCTGAATAGTGGTAATGTTTCACTATTACGGAATGCTGGTTACAGAGTAAATATGTAGAGTAAGCCCCTTTGTAATTAGTTTTTAGAATCCTATTCCAGAGACATTTTTGCTTGGGCAAGAACAAAGCTGATAGATTAGCTCAGTATGACTGGAACCTGTTTGCTATGGAGAAAGGCCTAACTAACTCTTGGGAGGCAACAAAAGAGTTTCACAGTTAAATGCATTTCCCACTTTTCCTGAAAAGAGAAAATCATTTAAATGATATATGTTTGCCAGAGGAGGTATAGCTGAGATTTAGAGATGACTTTGAAGCCATGTTTCAACTCTTTGACTAGTATCTAAGTTTTTTGGTGCCATGTTGAAAGAGTGGGCTGTGAAAATTAGGTGCTTAGGAAAGGCTTCCAGAAATCTGTCCACTGCCAACTTATAATTTGAAATCCATGCAACACACTGAAGGAAATCGTATTTGCATGGGTATCAGGAAGAGCAGGTTTTGATCCCTAGATATGAAAATGAGAGAATATACTTGTAATAGATGCACAGAAAATGGAAGAGAAGACAGCTGAAGAGAACTGCAGTGTTAGGTTTTCCCTGCAGGAAAAGTGCTTACAGCTAGAGTCTTCCCTGTAATGGCGCAAAAATCTATGCAGATCAGCTGTACTTGTGTGTGTTTAAAGAAAAGCAGGGATCTATAAATTTACTGTAGTCCAGTCATAATGACCAGAGGTTGCAGTGTGTGTACATACATATAATATATTATAAATGAAGCATCTATTTCCATTTCAACACTAATTCCCAATAAGCTGGTATTCATCAATATATGTTTGCTAGCAGATCAATATCTAATCTGTTTGCCAATTTAATTGTATCAGGAGGGTGCATCAGACTGATAATTTCCTAGTCAGTCTCTTGTGTTAAACACAAAAAAAAAAAAAAAAAAAAGGTAAAGTATTTTTACTGTTACAAATGAATAAAATAAATTATAAATTATAAGATAAAATGCTTTGCATTCTGATCTAACTAAGCAAGCAGAGAGTCAAAGCTGTTATTTATATTAGAACATTAGATATTTTAGGAGAGGAAGATGCATTGTGTTAGATTAATGTAGCTATTTTATTTAAATTTGCATCTATGCAGTAAAGGAGTGGAGATAATTCAGTACAGGACCACATGAAGAACGTTTTACAACAGGACTACTGGGAATTTTTGTCACATAAATGAAAGCAAGTCTCTAGTAGAAAAGATGCTGTGGCAGCTCTCTGCTTTCACTGTGTGAGTAGATGGATGAGTGTTTCTCTGATTCCTGAAGCTGGAAGGTTTATGTTGCATCGATGGGAGTGTTTTCATCTGGTTGCATGGATCAAATCTAGCATTTGGCCAGGATGGATAGAGCTGGAAATCTGCCAGCTATTATACTCTACTATTTAGAAACAAAGAAAAAGTGAAAAAGGCTTTTATTCAGGTTCTCTGTGCAACTGACATTTTTAAAAAATGATCTGTAAAATTCTGTGAGCTCCTGGGAAGGTATGTGGATCGCCAGAAGTAGCTGGCCTCACATGCCCACTTTTAATAGTATTTCCCATTGCCATTGCTGGAAGCAGGCTACCTAGATGGAGGTGGTTCATCTGAGCCAGTAGGACATTGCTTGTATTGTCTCTGTGGTTCACTGGAAGTGTCAGGCTTATTCAAACCTGTACTTGCTTTAGATTATTCTTCTTATTTTGGAGGAATCCAAGGCATTTTGGGGCATCTTTTTTCAGAAATTGTTGTTATGACATGATATTTAAAACTGATTTCAAAATAGTCTTAGATATTCACATGGAAAACAACCTGCTCTCTGAAAGTTGGGATTGCAATGATCTCTTTTGGTATGGGTCTTCTGTACATATGGCATTCTGCAAATTACATATTCTGTTTCACAGAATTATTTTATTTATTACCAGAGGAAAATAGATTATTAATTACAGCCAAGGGCTGCTTTGATTAAATATACAATTAATTAGCTATGCTAAACCCATCCCAAAGCTCCCAATATTTTCAGCTGGATGGTTTTTCTAGTACTTTTAATTAAAATTGTTCTAAAAAGCTACAAGTTAGCTGCATGTGCACTTAAACTGAAGTTAGCTCTTCAGTGTTTTGCTGGTTTCTGAATGCCATCTAATTAATCTGTAGTGATTAAATGTACATAAATTCATCTGAAATACAAGGTAATTTGTGCAGATATGGAACAATGGAGAGCTTTTACTAGTCCTTTGCATAATTGTTTTATCTTTGGAAAATAATTTTGAAAGCCTGCAGATGATAATTGTTTTGATGAAGCAAATGTGGAGAACAGCATACCAACCAGACACAGTAAACAAAGCAGCAGCAGAGACTTACTTAGAGGGATGGAGGTGCTTGCTTTTTTTGGTGTGCAGCTTGTCTTTGTTTCTGGAGGAGCAGGCTCCTTGCTGACTGTCCTCAAAGTTTGGAAATCTCACCTAAATTCCTCTGTGCTGTCTGGCAGTTTGTATCCCACTTGTTTTGATGAATGGACTGATGTGTGGCTAGGAGGTAGCTTAGAGCTATGTTTTCCTTCATAATTTATGAATAAATTTAGGGTTGAGTTTTCCAATGGGACCAAAAAGCAAAGAGCTCTTGCAAAAATCCACAGGTTTTGTTTTGATGTGTGCCATCAGTACTTGTGAAATCTCTCTTTCTCATTACTGCCGAACTATTTTCAGCAGAGATCTCTGAGAAATTAGTTTGTAAATAGTGAAACTTTCCTTAAAGGAGACAGGGTGTCTGTCTTTTGGAGCCCAAATGCCTGGGATTTTTGGCAGCTCTGCGTATGTGTGGGAATGCATGGGAGTAGCAGACCCTTTGTGTCCCAGTAGTGAAAAAATAAAGACTGGGATGGCTTAGGGGTGTGTTGTCCCTGGCTGGAGCATGACATTCTAGAGACTGGAAGGGGCTGCCCTCCAGGTCACAGCAACAAGCAAGGAGAGGATTAGAGCACATGTGTCCAAGTGCACTTTGCTCAGAGAGGTGCATTGTCTTCTGTCCCTCACCAGCCACTTCTGCATTTGTCCTTTTCCTGTAGTGGCAGCCTCCCAGAGCATGCTGCCTTATGGCTCTGTGATTAAAGTCCCATAAAGGTTTGAGCCCTCCAGCCTGTGGAGGGTCTTGAAATCAGATCATCTGTTTTCTGTGGACACTCCAGCTGTGAGGCTGGAGTGGTTTTTGTCAGACTTGTGAGCCTCAAGTGGTGTGGTAACTTGCTAAAAGGTCACATAGATGATAACATTCTGTTGCTTTCTTGTTTTTTGTTGGTGGTTTTTTTGGTGTTTGTTTTTTTTTTGTTTGGTTGGGGGTTTTTTTGTGTGTGTGTTGGTTTTTTGTTTGGTTGGGTTTTTTTTTTCATTTGTTGCCTTTTTTCCTTGTTTTCTGTGTGCTTCCTCATGAATAAGAGTGGGCAGAGTTGCAAGTGATTTTTTTTATGGTAAAAATATTTATTAACAGAAAGGTCAGAGACTACAAGGGAGAAAGGTAGAGGCTGCATGTAAGGAAATCTGATTTTGTAGGTGAAGGTAGAGAGATAACAATGTAAAGATAATCTGCAGTGTCCTCTGATGGAACTTCAATTTACAATTACACCATTCTGGAATATAAGCTGCTCTTTCCCTTATTCCTCCTTCTTCCTTCTCCTCCTGAAGGCAGCAAAGCTCTGGATAGCTGCAGGAAGTTGCTGCAGGGTGAGGAATATAAGATCCAACATAAGGAAGAGCTGTGCAAGATAACAAAACAATATTTACTGTCCCCAGAAGTACTGTTTACTTCTCATTAGGCTTCATACTTTGTTTCTCTTCTTTACACATTGTTAATTCATTTCTCCAAAGAGAAAACACACCTTTGTTTGGAGTAATATTAGTGTTCAGAAATACTAATATTATATTTGTACTATAGTTATACTAATATTATATTTGTTTGGAGTGATATTAGTGTTCAGAAAATGTTTGGAGTAATATTAGTGTTCATTCATCCTAAATCTGCCACAGGAAAAGTAGCAAGTTGATGTTTGAGTTCCTAGCTGGATACTGTATCATCCCTGTCATGTGTCTGCACAGATAGTTTGTCATAGCACAGTCTGTGTCCTAATCTCATGTTTTTAATGTATATGTGCTGCTAGCTTTTAATGGTACATTAGCTTAATTTGTACTTGACAAAAACAATGTTCCAGTTTTGCACATATTGGTCTACAAATATATTTCTACTCTGGGCAGCAGTACTCTGGTCTCCCATCAAATATGCCTTTAACTTTTTTAACAAAACTGTTTTGTTTTGTTTTGTTTTGTTAATTAAGCTTAATTTTACATGTCAAAAGCCTTGTTTTAGATGTGCATTCCAGGGAGCTAGTTAGTGTGTGGAACAACATATATTCTAGCTCGTTTTTTTTATCCTGAGAACTTGTGCAGTCCATTCATTTCACCTAGAAGGGATTTTATCAATGTGTCAAATGTCCTGTGAACGGTGGTCTAAAAGCCTTTCTTATGCCATGTGACAAAGAACATACTCCAGGCACAAACATGCATATGCTACAAGTTTAAAGCAAACCAACATAGTAGTGTCCTGACCCGGCTGTATCCATGTGCTACAGCATGCAAGTTTAAATACACAAAGACCCCAGTTTTGTGCTTAATTTTGCCTGCATCCACTGTGTTACTGAAGTCAAGGGCAAGAAGCCAAAAAGCAGAGCCAGCCTGCTGCAGAGGGAACATGATGGTGGCAGAGCTGGATGCAGCTGTGCAAAGCGCTCCCAGCTGGGAGTTGTTCTTTGCAGTCTTCTTAATTTCCAGGACCTGTACCTGCAAGCCATTTACATCTGTTTATGCCAACTGGTGTCCAGTCCTTAAATGGAGTCTTTCAGATGTCTGATAGATTGGAAATGCAGGTACTCTGGCAAAAGAACTGTCCTATTTCTACTAGGAAATGTTCTGTGATTCCCTCTTGTCTTGATAATGTATCCAATACAGGTCTTAAACATTGGTGACATTTGGAGATACATGAACAAGGGTCAAATGTCATTTATAACTTTTGCCTGTTACTGTTTTGTGCTGTTGCTTCAGCTTTTATCAAACTTTAACATCTGTCCTTATTACAATTTACTTTGCAAGTGTGCTCTTTTTCTGAGGTTTAGAAGTGCTTTGCAAACATGAACTCAGACACACAATGTTTCTGAGGTGTAGTGTAAAAAGTGTGCATTATGCTTGTAGATGATGCTCTGTGTGTATGGCAAAAAAAAAAAAAAAATCTTATGTTCTATAAAAAAATAAATAAATTACTAGCTTATTATTTAAGTCAGAGTAGAAATCTACTGTTTTACCATCAGCATAACAAGAGGCAAGGAAGAAGTCAAAATATAGTTAAGCAACTGTGCAAAGATGACAAGGCCAAGCCAGAGATAAAGGCAGACCTTGGACATTCTAGGTCCTGTGCTGTTCAATTCACAGCTCTGCTTCTGTTTCTTGTAACATAACTTCTAAATTAAAAACCACTCATTGTCTGAATGCAAGAGCTGGCACAATACCTATCTCCATCATAGCTGTTCTGGGCTTCACAATAAATACCTCGCACCTTTACAGCTGCTTTCAAACCCAGCTCATTATGATCTTTTGTGTAAATCCTTCTAAATTCACAGATAATTGAGAAGATGGGCTCCGAGGGGCTTACAGCTAGCTATGTTAGTGAAGCTCCTTTAGGAAGTCTGAGTGCTGAAGAGCTTAATATATTACGGGAAGAAAAGAAGTGATTGCCCATGCGCAGCAACAGCTATACTATTTTATTTTTTCACAAAAAACCCCAAAGGCGATAATCCACTTTATGGATTAATAGCCTGTAAAATACTACTCTAAAAAATAAAACCATTTTTGAGCTAACTTATGGCAACACAGAAGGCATCAAGAAGCAGTGGAGTCTCTGCTGTGTTGTACTCGTGTACAACTTGAAACCATGCTGAGTGAACACTTTTTTCTGCTTTTGTAAGACATGGGAAGAATAATTTCTGTCCAAGACTATAAATCAGACCTCATCCTATGAAATATGTTTACAACACCCTCGAATACTGCTATCTGTTAATAGAGATGTTCTCCACGGATTACCAAAAGCCATAATACAGTATATTTATAATTTTTCAGCATTTAAAATATCTTTTTTCTTCCTGTCTTCATTTCCTTTTAATGCTTGACTTTTGGTCTCTAAATTCTCCAGAACTGAGGTCATGTCATTTGCTAAATTAAAGGAATATTCACACAATATCCATGGTGCTGAAATTTATAAACAACTCATTTCTCTAGATTCCCTGTTCTCATTGGAGAGAGGTGGCCATTTCCAGAGGGTGATTCAGCTTACTCACGGATAGTTTACGTCTCTTACTCACCCTCTCCTTCTGTCTCTTGTCTTTGACTGCAGAAGGAGAATAGTCAATTAAATTAGGTGTCTACATTTGATGGTCTGTGTATCTTCTTCCATGCTGTATATTTCAAATTAAAACTAATAGATTTTTTTTCCTGCACAAACTATGTGAGTAATTGTACTTGTGCAGTAGCTCAAGAGATGTATGGTTTTGCTTGGATAAATATTTGCAGCTATGTGCCTAGATAACCCTACCTACCCTCTTTATAGTGATATTTCTATATCCCTCTGGCTTGTCTTTTTTCCCCCTTGTCTCCCTGCTTTTTACATCTTCGGGTTTTTGCAAAGAAACAGATGTACCACTGCTTCCGTTTTCTTCAAGACACCTGTTTTGGGTTTAAGTGTGAGTGGATGAGTTTGGTATCCCAGATGGAAAGTCCATGCAGTCAGCAGTTGGCTGGGAGAGCAGTTTGTTTGGTTGCTCTGCAATTGGTCTAGGTGATACCACCTAATTTACCAAAGGCATGTCTTCCCTAAAGCTTCCCTGAAGCATTTTTTGAACTCTGTTAGACTGATAGTAACTTTCACCCATTGACCAGCAGCTGCTTCCTGTCTTCAGATGAACATGCAGAAAATTAATTGTCAGAATAGGAAGCCGTGGGTTTTGTGTGAAGGTTGGATGATACAAGGGGAATACAGATTTTTCTCACACCTGGTGAGCTGTTGAAGCATGTTACTGGCAGTATTATAGATGAAACGGAGATGGAAATGGATGATGGAGATTTGCTGCTTATTCTCATGCTGCCAATGCTTTCTGATACAAAAGGATGCCCAAAGTGTAGTCCTTGTTGATTTTGTTATGGTAAAGCACAAGTCTCTCTATTTCTGAGGTTGAGCGCCGTTAAATGGGAAACTCTTAAGGACTTCAAAATTCAGTTTGAATTTTCCTGATACTTGGTGTGATCCAACATAGATCATTTGAAGATTAGAGTCCCAAGTTTGTGGTCACTTGAGGCTTCTAAGGTGTATTCCCCTAGAAAGGTAAATTTTCTTAAAACTGAAAGGTCACATTACATTTCTTTTGTGTATACTCAGGAATCATAGCTCAGTTTTGATTGTGTTGTGTATGCTTCATCCACTCTATGCTCCAGCTTATGTAGATTATCTCTACCACTTGGTGGCAAAATTCAAAACAGCATAAATAGTTATTCTTGCAAAAACATGAGCCTACTGTAGGTCTGCATCACAGATGTTTAACTGCAAATACAAGATCTTTAGTACTAAAATGCAATTGCTGTCGTCTTCTCCAAATTGAAGACCTGGTTGTCCCTCCTGTACACTGACTGTGCCTAGAAAAAAATATTAAAAAAAAAAAAAAAAAGAAAAAAGGAAAGGAAGAAAAAAAGAGAAATGCTTTCATGAGTCACGGTTTATGAAAATACAGTAATCAGAATATAATAAGGAGAAGAAAATCAGAGAATGAGACTAGACCTGTCATTTCTCTCATTTGCTTCACTACTAGGAGATTTGCAAACACAGCTGTTGTGCCTATTTGACTGGGCAGGGAAAGAGCATTTCAGAAGAGTAGCCTTTGTCTACCCACACTAGCTCATCATCTCCAACTGTACTTAATAGCTGGTTCAATTATATTTAATTACTTCAAATTATAGCTTCAAAAAGTGGTGTATAATTTCTTGCATTCCAAAATGTCCAGTAACTGGGTGGAAAGACTTCCTTGCAGAGTGAAAGACATGATTTCATACTCACTAATGCCAAGTTCAGCTTTCCCAGTTTCAAAGCAAATGATGTATTTCTTAGGCTACTGTGTCAATGTGCATCTGACTCTTGATCCTTACTGTCCTCAGTTTTTAAGGGAAAGTCTTGTGTTCCATTGGCTTCCTTACTTCTAAATAAGTCTGGCAGACTAGGATGGGCATGGAGTAAAATGGAAGACCTGGTGGGGAGGTATGGCTTCTAACTGTCAAGCTTTGATGGCAGGTCCAAAAGTGCCTTTTGAGTTTCCTTCCAGCCTCTTTGCATGATGCCTCTTTGCGCCATAGACCACATGTATGTCCTGCTTGACAGCTTCTGAGGGGCTCTGTACTTTCTCCTACCCAAACAACAGAGGATGAAATGAGGATTCCAAATCTTTTTTGGTACTCATGCCCCTCATCTGCTGATCACGCATGAAGATGGCAGATGGGACAGCATTGCCCTTTCTGAGATCACAGTATCACAAGCTGCTCCGCGTAATCCCTCTCTTGCTCTATAGAGCTGTGTGATGTACTGGATGTGATGGCTTGCCTGAAGCTCCTTTCCACTGACTGTGGCAGGCATCAGAGGGAAGCTGGAGATTACGATTACATGGCTGGGTACCTGACCTTACCATTTCTAGGTTTCATTAAGGCTGAGTTTTGGAGATAGGGTTGAAAATGAGTGTTCTGGCTATGCGTATGATAGTACTGGCTCCCTTAAGTGTGTTTTAGTGAGACTTCTGAACTGACAGCTGAGCATGATGGTATTCTCATTTGATATTAATAAAAACACTTAAGGCCAGTATGCAAATTCTTTCCCACAAAAATCTTCTCTGAGAATCTCCATTAAGAGCAGATTTGTCTCCTACATATGTAAATATTGAATTTCCACAGAATTTGAAACCTGCAGACCCTTTTCTCAGATGTTTTGTTTGTTGTCTAACAATATAAATAACTGACTGCAAAGTGGTCACAGTGAGAAACAAACCCATGAATACTAACTTGGCAGGCTTACTTTCAATTGCCTGCCTAAAAAGCTACCTGTGCCATTCCTGGTGAGATCTCATCCAGTACTTCCCATCTCCTGTACAAATAGTAATCACAGAATTTTCTTTATCCTGAGATCTTGGAGGCAGATCTGAAACACAGCAGACAAAATGGCTCATGCTTGGAACACAGAATACTGCTACAAGGATTGGAGACCTGCAGTTGGATGGCTCATTCTCAGATATGGAAGCTGGCCAGATTTCCCCAGTGGCCTGGCCTTTCTGCTACAGTTCCATGTCAGTGACCAAGCCCAACAAGTGTCAGGATGAATTCAAATAGCAGAATTGATTGCTGGGAGTGATTTATGCCTGCCTGCCTCTCCTCAAGTGAGGAAGGTTTGTTTGAATTTTGCACTGCCATTTTGAGAGATGTCTGAAGCCAGTTCAATTTACTGGAAATGTCTTTTTACCAATAATTTTATGCTATGACATTTTACTTGACTAGCTTGTAAAAAGCTAGCTTACTGTGAAAGTTTAAAAGAAGCTGGCTTTCTTAAAGAATGTCTATTAGCAGTAACATGAAAACTGCTCTAAAGTCCTACATGATGTGGATTTTGAAACACAAGCTTATGTCATTTTAAACTTAAGTGGAAAAATATTCTTTCCTCTATCTGAACCTTTCTAAAACATAACCTTTTCAACAGGTAAGCGGAGAAGAAACCCACGTACATGTGAGCTGTAAGAATATATAGAGTAAGGACTTGGTTGAAGTTTGCACTTTGCTACAATGTATCTATGAAATTGCAAGCCTTTGCTGCTCCTCCCTGCCTGCCTCCTATTTAAAATACAAATACAAATTATACAAACTTTGATGTTGCAACATCGTATTTTGGTTTCTGTGAGAAAAGAATATAATAGGACATAGCAGAGTTATTTACATTTGGAGGGGACCTACAATGACCATCTAATCCAGCTGCCTGACCAGTTCAGGGCTGACCAAGTTAAAGGATGTTATTAAGAGTGTTGTCCAGATGCCTCTTAAACACTGGCAGCCTTGGGGCATTGACCATCTCTCTAAGAAGGTTGTTCCACTGCTTGGACACCCTCTTGGTAAAATATTACTTCCTAATGTCCAGTCTAAACCTCCCCTGGTGCAGCTCTGAACCATTCCCATGCATCCTATCACTGGATACCAGGGAGAAGAGATCAGCACCTCATTCTCTACTTACTCTCCTCAGGAATCTGTAGAGCAATGAGGTCACCCCTCACCCTCCTTTTCTCTGAGCTAGACAAGCCCAAAGTCCTTAGCTGCTCCTCACAGGATGTTCTTTTCAGCCCTTTCACCACCTTTGTTGCCCTCCCCTGAACATACTCAAGGGCCTTCATATCCTTCTTAAATTATGGGAGCCCAGAATTGCACACAGTATTCAAGTCAAGGCTACACCAATGTTGACAGATACAGCAGGATAATAATCTCTTTTACCGGCTGTTTATCCTGTGTTTGATAGACCCCAGGATTTTCCCTCTTGGCATAATTTCTTCTTTTGCTGGTATCTACCTTCTTCTTTTATGTAATGTCATACAAATTAAAAAAACAAAACAAAACAAAACACATTTTTGAAAGGACTTTATTCCTGAGACAAAACAAAGATGACATTGCTCTTGTCTTGATATCCCAGAGTGCCATGGTTAAAGTATCTTCATTGTCTAGGTCATAAACTTTATCTTCAAGCATGTCTATTTTAATTCATGTACCCTTATAATTAATTGTCTAAGTTCTCAGAACAGATGTGAAATAATTTTTGATGCAGCAATATCTAGAAGCCCCTACTTACTCTGTGTCTCCATGGTGCTTGATACTCTATAACGAAAAAGTCTTTGTACCGAGGCATTTTTTTTCTAAATAAATAAGTATAGGAGGTATAAAGTGTGAATTGCAGTATTTTTTTCAGTCTTTAAATTAAATTGTTCATGCTGCTTTTACATAAGATAATCAAAAGCTTGTCAAATAATCTTATTGCATATTAAAGGATAACTCTGTTGCTCCAAACAGCAATTATTCTGTTCATGATGGTAAAAGGTCTTTTCTGGTCTGTATGATAAACTACATGATCTGATGTCAGTGCAAGGCAACTGAAAGCAGCAAGAACTACCCACATGTACTCAAAAGCTGTGGTTTTTTCTCCGAGTAGTTAGGACAGAGATTTTTCAAAATCTACTTGGATTTCAGTGATATTTGTAGGATATTGTAAGGGAATGGTGCAAATCTAATTTATGCAGCATATTCAGTAGCCAGTCAACGGCACAGCCTTGGCTACCAGCCATGTGTAAGCTCCCTGCCTGATTTCTTAGCCATTTGGTCCTTAACAGCCATGCCATGCCTTAGAGAGCTGGGACGGCAGCTCTGACAGAGTCTTGCCATACACTTGGAATTGCCTGGGAAAAGGAATCTGATGAGCATTGTGTGAACTTCCTCAGTAATTGCCCTTTGCTCATTTTTTGAGAGTCTGTTGCAGAAACAAGCCAGCTATTTCATTCTTTCCTGAAGCTGGTATGGAGGGGCTTCACATGCAGACTTCACGGAGGGAAAGGTTCCCTTTTTGGGTGTTATGTACAAAAGCTATACAGGAGTGGCTGCTGCTGCTGCTGATGCTGCAGAGACCAAACCCAAGAAGATAAAGGAAGTCAAAGGAGTGAGAGAAGCATAAGGGAGGGGAGCCAAAGAAGCAAATGGAATAAGAAAAGAGGAAGGAAGTGATGAGGGAAGGCAGAGATACTGAGCATCAAAGGAGAGAGACACTCCAGAAGGAAGAACAGACATTGAAACACTGGCAAAGTAGCAGCTGTACTTGATTTTCAGCCAGGAAGGAGCTGCAGGTCTAACTATTGAAGACCAGTACACAGCCATGGTGTTGTATAAATAAGATAGAATTAAGCTGTTCCTAATATTCACATCCCTTACCATTTTTCCTGCTAAGAAGGCATGTGGCTATTAAACTTTAGAAACAAACAAAATATGTATGTATCAGTGCAGTAAGCCGTCACTCAGTAGAAAAATAAAGTAATCCTACATGACTGCTCATTAAAGGAGGATCAAAATAGGAGAGAGAGAAGCAAAAAAGAAACAGACACAAATATGTTTCATAAGATTCCTTTTCTGTGCATCTACATGTAGTTTCTTTTGTGTTCATTGCATGTAACTGAACGTGTACAAGCATGCTATAGTTAATATTACCTGCATTCTTGATGTTCAAATAAAAATTGTCACTAAGCTTTTGTAAGAGCTACTGGGAACTTTCTGGTACAAAAGCATCTAATGGACTTTTGAATAGCAGGTAAGGCCCTATCATTTCCTTCATTTTATCAAATGCGTGGTTCCTCTGAATTCTCATTTTCTTCTTTTTCAAAAGAGATCAAGGAAGCTGCTATATTCCATGTTCCATATTAATTAATGAATTAATCTATTGCTGTGTCAGCCCCCATGGCCAAGTGAATCTAAATACATGTGAACTTGTCAAAAGTAGTGGTTTAATATTTAGTCCTGTAAAAAGTTGAAAGAAATTGTTGCAAGTACTACTATAAAAAAAAAAAGCCAATATGCTTCTTCCAGAATGAAGTCATGAAAATCAATATAGAATAACAGTGTCAAATTATTGTTGAGGCAGCAAGAGATAAGAATGGAAAAATAATGAAAAGGAAAGAGAGGAGGAGCCTTTTCTGTTCCTTCAAGATGAGAATTAAAACAGATAGGCAGGAAGAAACACATACTAAAGTAGAGCAAGTCTGTTGTATGTTCGTTAAAGAAAAGCAAGTGCAGGTGCTTTTAGGGAGCACACTAACCTTAGCATTTCATGTGGTTGGCACCCCAGCAGGACACTGGGTTGGGCTAGATGTGTGGTAGTAATGAGGAGCTGGCCAGGGTTTCTGTGAGGGTTGAGAACAGGCTCAGCACTCTGAGGTCAGGTTTAACATCGCTGCTGTTTTGCAGTGTGGAATGCTGGCATGTGGAGCACCTTCTTGGCCAAGGCAAAACTCTACTTACCAGAGAGGCTGGAGGCAACGTGTTGTCAGCTGCTCTTCTCTGCAGCTTTGTAAGAGCCAGCCCAGTGCGCTGGTGCTTGCTGCTGGATGTGCTGGCAGAAACGTGCTCCTTTGCTGGGATGGGAATTGCTGTGTGCAGGAGAAGCAGGCTCCCAGTGCTGGCACTGCAGTCAGGAGCAGGGTGGTGAGGCCCAGCTGGCTGCCTGCTCTGCCATAGCTCTCTACCTTACTCCTGCACAGCTCAGCAGGCAGGAGTTAGTCCTCAGCTTTGAAAGAGCTCTAACTCTTGCTGTGCTACCTTAAATTGAATTTAAAAATAAAAAATAAAACCTTCCTTGTGCTTAACTGCATGCCTTAAATGGGGAATTTTAATAATGTGCCAACAGCAGCGGTTTGGAGTATCTTACTGTGGAAAAGGTCACTGTGCCCATAAGTTATCCTAGCATTTGATCAGTGGACTCTTTTCGAAAGACTTTAAGTCTCATTATTCACTGCTTATAAAGTCACTCGAGATATAAAAAGTCTTTTTGTAGTAATGAAAGAACTCCCAGAATTAGCCAGAAGGCAGCCATCTATCTTTTTAAACTACTCAGTTTGGAGGAGACCAGGAGTTTCAGGTGTCTGTACGCAGATGAATTGTTATGACAGTGATAAGTGTAACATTCATGTGGCAATGCCAGATGTGACTGAGCTCATGGAAGGCTGGGGTTTTCTGTAGAGGTGAGAGAATCTCTTTTGTTAGTGAAATGCAGACTCTGGTTACTGAAAAGGAGAAAAAGTGACTACACGTTATTTACAGAGTCCTGAAATCTGCCTATCAGCCTCTTTCATTACTCTTTGGGAATCGCAGATGATTAAAGGATGTCATTAATTTGATCTCCTAATGCTTTAATGGCAACCACCTTTTTAAGTGCCTCTTCCCTGAGAAAAATGCATACTCCAAAAGGGAAGTTGAAGAGTGAGCTTGTGGTAGAGCAGAGACACTGTGAAGTTCACAGGAGAAAACAGCACTAGTACAAGGGATTAGAGATAAAAAATACTTGTTCTGAGCATACTCACTGGCTTTTGATTGTGTTTTTCCCTACTATCAAAGGGTTGTTGTATGTGGTATATCTCGCAAGAGATTATAAATCTCTTTAGTATCCTGTACACAAATAGAAAAAGTTTGCAATGATTAATGTAATAAATGGTGGTCTAATTACATCAAGAAGTAACTCAATGTATTTTATGCATGCCACAGCTAGTTTAGTTTTTATTGCCCTCAGGCAGAATCCTAATATCATCAGAAAAACTGTTTGTCAATATTAAAAGCAATTTACATAGTAAATACACTCCAGCCTTGTTACATCACCATCTGGGTTAGCTGAGCATTCATGCTGATACCAGGAGGTGCTGGTGAAGATAGAACTCGTGAGTGTTCAGACTGTCCAGCTGTCACCATGGGAGGATGACAAGTGCCAGCATTCCCACCCCGTGGGAAGGGGACAGATTGAGTGATAGGGAAATGGGAGGTCTTCATGAAGAAAGGTTCAGGAAAAGAAAGATGAAGGGCACTGGAACTGTCAGGCATGAGATAAAGGAGAGACCTGGGGAGGAAAGAAGGGTTCACATTGAATGGAAAATGCAGAGTAAGAAGAGCAAACAGCGTAAGAGAGAGGAGAGAAGAGAGACCAGAGATAGCAAAGCAAGAATGAGGAGAATGAGACTGGGAATACCAGCTGGAAGAGTATCCAAGAAAGATGGCCACAGCAACTAGTAACAGGTCTGCTAGGCAGATCAAGGGAGTCAGAAAAAGAGAGTAACACCTGCTCAGAAATGCGTGTCTACCAGCACATGGCTGCCAGCAGCTTACATGGAACTAATGCAGTGATTCTTAAATTTAATTTGTTTTTTTCATTTCATTTTAGCACAAACCAAGAGAATTGCACACAGTAGTATGTTCCCTCTGTCAAAACTCAAGTGAATCTTTTCTGAGATGTTGCTGTGCTTTCTGTACTCAGCTTTCTGAGCTGTTCTGATGATGTTGAACATCAGCACGAAAGGACTTCAAAGGACCTTTGTGAGTTGTGCACTGCTCTAACACACAGTGAGGAGGTGGAGGGAGTATTCTCCAGTTACACAACCTGTCAAGTCTCATATTATCAAGTGCAGGAATTCAGGTCACATTTTGGTCACCGATTAAAACTGCTAACTTAGTAGTGCATTTATACTCATTGGGGCAGGCATAGTTATCCTGGTGCTGTGGATTGTAGCATCTGAGTGTTGTTCTGAAATATGTCCCAAGGTGAGGAGCCAGATCCACAAAGAGATTTTAGACATGGAAATGTCAGGTGTCTCCCAGGGTGGACTTTTCCATACAGTGTTAGAGGAGACTGAGATGCTCAAATGTATTTGTGGTGAATGATGGTTGTGACTAACCCAGCTAGCTGGAACTAGTCGTGGATCTAAAACACCATCTTTTTCCTATACTCAATACCTTAAGTGCAATTTAGGCAGTAAATATATTTGGGATTTAAAACCCAAAACCTCTTCTTAAAGGCATGTAAGGGGAAATCTTCAGTGATTTCTTTGCTTACAATGAACTTGACTTTTCTTTCAAAACATGGAGCATGATTCTGCACATGAAGTTTTTGGAGATGCTTCTTGGAGTAGCAGTTTTGGTTTAGTTAGGGGTGACCAGGTAGGGAAGGCAAAATTATGGAGAAAAATATGTTAAACTAGAGTTTGTATTTGTTGGAGAAGCAAAGCTGCACAAACACTTCTGTATTAGTTACCTTACTGACTAGTTGCTGTAGTTTAGTGTAGCTGTAATGAAACTATTTCTCCATTCCCTGTACCTCTACCTGATGCACTTTTTCCAATCCAGTTTAAAAATCTTTTGAATTCCCTAGGATAGATTGTTAGACAATACTTCCAGACAGTGTTCAGCTCTTTCCTGGGGTCTTTTGGGGATGTGTCATGTCCTTCATAAAGAGGAGTTGTAGCTGTCAGACCTGCCCACAGATGCAGTAATTGCGGTGGACAACTCTGACAAAATAAAGCATCATCTTAAGGTCAATTGAAAGAAGGGTGTTTTTTAATGACAGCAGCTGTTTAGATAATCAAAATTGCCAAGAACTCAGTGTGTTGTCTCCCTCTGCAAGGAAGCTTTACAAAGTGGAAATATGTATATTTGTATGTTTTCCCACTTACTGTAGCATTTATTTTGTCTTGCTTAGGTCAAGGCTTAGCTATAGGCTTTTCAGACACAGTAGAGTTTTCTGCTAAATACTGGGAAATAGGAGTGGTGCAGGTTACATGTAGGAAGATGCATAGAAGGCTGCAGGACTGGGCTGTACCTGGGTCTATTTAGTATTGTTAAACCAGCTACACAAATTATCAAACAGGATAAGCCTCAGCTGTACAGGTAATGGAGATGTGATTCTTACTAAAAGCCTGTGGTTCAGCCTGAGGGAAGCAGCCAGAGCCTGTGTGTTCAGCAGCTTGTGTAGCTTCTAGGAGGGATGACAAGATTTCATGGTCAGGGCAACAAAGGATCAAATGGGAACAAGCATCACTTAACTCATCTGGCTAAGGAAGAGGAAATGTCATTAACCAGCATAATAAAAGTTGTCCCTTTATTGAACTTGCATGAACCCTGACTGAGACTGTGATATTGGGTAATGGCTGATTTTGCTGCCTTTCAGATTAACTCACTGAAGAAATGCAGTTTAGTACTGAACTGTCACCTAAAAGGTCATCATGTTGAATGCCCTTTCTGTAGATGAGCTATCACATTTGTGTTAGCAGAGTAGTTGCACTGTACTCTTCAGCATACCTGTCACTGGTACCTCACATGTCCTGTGCCCCCTTGTCATACCCAGAGAGGCTCACAGCTGGTGTCCACCAGTGGTAGAAGTTCTCTGGAGTCTGTATGTGCTGCAAGTTGTAAGTTTGGGAGGAAGGTGGTACTGCTTTGTTCTTCTGTGGCTTGCAGTTAGGAAGGGCTCAGATTCCTGTTCTGAAGAACTGGTCATACTGTTCCATCCTTTGTGCCAGTTTGCCATCCAAGGACAGACCCAGTGTGTGGTAGCCTTGGTGTATTTAGGATGAGGGATTGAAGATTAAGAGACTGGTGATGAGAGGAGATTTAGCACCTATCAGGTCAGAGGCATCTTCTGCATGGGTGTTGAAATCTTCTAAGACAATAAGCCTTGGATGAACTCCATCATAACGTCAGACAGCATCTTCGTCATTTCACTGGGAAACCCTTATATCTGGACATCTCTGCTCTAACAGAATGCTTCACTTATTCTTCCCTTTGCTGGTTAAACAGAGGGTCTCCAAGGGTTTTACTTTAGCAGAGCTAATCTTGAATTTCAACTTGGATGTGTCAGATATTTGCTGAGGATAGGAGGTTGTGCTGCTGACACCTTTTGTGATGGTTGCATTCATGTGACTAAAAATACGGGTTTTTTCCCTTTTTCTCTTAATGTGAAGAAAATAAAGACTACAGGAAATGTATCAACATTTCTGCCCTTGATTCAAAAATTCTGGCCAGTGTTAAATTATCAAGAGCAGAAAAGTGTTAGAAGACAAGGCTATTTAATTTCTCAGTCACAGGTACTTAAATCCTGAAAGCACTCTCCATCAAAGAATTTTTTTTTTTTTTTTTTTTTTAGAATTCAAAACACCATTTGTCTGTATCTTCTATAATCACTGTGTTGTTATTTAGTCCTGTCCCTCCTTCCTTCTCTGTTGTCCACCTCTGTGTGAGTGGGAATAAGCCTGTGTACAGTGGTGCTGGCATTAGAAGTGGCATTTGGCCAATGTCAGTTGATTTGTGCATGAAAGACAAAGCCCATTTGCTTGTTTATTTTCTGGCACTGACAAAGTTTTGGATGTAGCTGGATTTAGAGAAAGAATCCAAAGGGGATGGCCAGGATCCAGGCAGTGGCCACCAGTCACTCTGGGGGAGATGTTGACAAGTGGCCCAGATTTTGCCGTGTGTCCAAAAGCAGAGAGAGAGTGTTCATTAAACAGAAGCTTAATCAAACAGGGCAGGAGATGGTTTACATGAGAAAAGATATATTCTTTATTTAACATTCACAACTTGCTTGTGGATTAATTAGCCCATCTGCTACAACAAATGTATTCCCATGTCTTTGTGTTGACTGTTAAAAGTGACTGATTTCTCTATCCACTTAAAATAGTACCCTGGATTCCACTGAAAGTAACCTTTCTGAGGCAAGGAATTTATTTAATCATCTACTAAGAACCTGTAAGTGGCTTGCTGTAAATAAGTGCTCAGCTGCCTATGGCTCCCAGGGTAACTATATGTGTGCTAAGTTGGGGGATAATTCAGGAGACAGAAAACCCTTAAAGAATCTGTGTGAAGAGAGCTTCCAACCCCATCTGTAGTATTGGTTTTAGGTTTTAAAATAAATTCTCTCTTCTCATCCTCAAGTGGGCAGGACAGCTGCCAGCATAGAGTAATTCAGCTATAGATTTTCTTCTGAGAAAGGCAGCATTCATAAATTAGGTGACCTTTATGAAGATCGACAAAGTGTGTTGATGAACTTCAAGTGACAGTTTAAGCAAGTATTGGGTGTCCAAAGTGCTTGTATTTCATAAGAAACCAACATAAAGGATGGAATGTTCTTAAAGTCTTTAAATTAAATACACATTTAAGTTAAAAAAGAGGTCAGACATTGGTTCCCAGGATAAATGAAAATGTCTATCTTTTGATTTTTCACATGCATGTGATTCTGAAATATTCTTATTTGTTAGAAATAAAATGTACATGTAAATGCCATTGTTGTGAATTTATGTGTTTCCTCTGAATAAGTAATGACTAATGTGAATAAACAGAGTTTTTGATTAAAAAAAAAAAAATTGTTTGCTATCCAAGTATCTTTTTGCTTTGCAGATGCAGATCTTTTTTAAAATGGTCAGCTTGTGCCAAAAATAATGTGGTTCAGCTAGGATACAGAAGGATTGTGTGGTTTATACTTGAACAGGGGAAAAAATCAATACAGTGCTATGTGGTATTTATTCCCAAGCAGTTGCTTTTAGGAGAAACATGATAACAGTTTTCCAGAACTTTAAAGTATTAAAAGGGTCTGGGGAGGCAGGAAAGTAATTTTTCTGTTCCAAGGGCCTTAGGAATGATAGTTACTCAGAGGGACCTATAGGGTGCTCTTGTTAGAAAAACTGTGGAAACTGTGGAAAATTGTGTCCTGACAGGATTCAGCAGAGGCTGGAACTGAAGAGTCACTAAAATCCAGATCTGAAGCTTTATCTCTAATTATAATAATGCCTTTATTAGACAGGGCTGAGTCTCAACAACTTTGCAATGTAACTTGTGCTATTGGTGAGGGTTGGTAAAAGTTTACTCCTTGGGGAAATATCTTTTATTTTCTTATAACTTGTTCTTTGTTCTGGTCCTTCCTTTTATATACCAGTGATATTTTCCCATGTACCTTGGATTAACATAACCCAAGGTTATAATTTGATAAATGAGAAATTAAATAGTAAAATCTTAACATAAAAATCTTAACATTTTTGGCTTCAGTCATCAGAGAAACCATACATATGCATTAAACTTAGGTGCTGTTCACATTATTTGTTCACAGTTGAGACTGCAGTGGTATGGTGCTTCTGTGGATCCCAGGCAGTCAGCACACAGAGTACAGATACTTTTTTATGTATAGAAAGCTGTTTGAATAATTTCCATCCTTCTCACTGCCACATACAGCATCAGGGCTAGCTAGAAAGATCAGCTGACCTTTGCACTGGTGGCTATGCTACAGTGTGGTTATTTTGCACATCCTCATGAGTAACTTGGCTGTGAAAGTGTTGTTTATTTGAAAGTTGTCAAGGAAGGCTGTTTCTACCATTTACTCAACTACATACTCTGGAAATGTATTGAGTTTATATATACATGTAATTAATGGTCAATGGTATCATAGCCACCTGCATAAATAGACAGGGCTATGGTTACTTGTATTGCCTCAAATATGACATTTTTCATTGCAAATGCTTCTCCTCTTTCTCCTTATTGCTGAGAAAGTTCCAAGAATTTCTTGAATGAAAGAGTAATGTGTCAAATTTTGGTTTCAACCAGCATTTGCAGGCATTGAGGAAAAGTCACATAGAAGGTCTGTCCCCTTTCTGAGGTGGCTTTAGCTTAAGTTCATTAAACAGAAGTTTTATGATCTCATTGTCTGTACAAAAAAACGTTAGCATGGACATGAACCTGCAGTGGAATCCTATTTCTGATCTGCTGCCAGTGGACAAAATTTCCCAGGGATATGAATTTTAATCAGGTTTTCATACCCTTCACATATTCACATTTCTTATTGGCAGACTCTGCCTTTCTACCCCGGCACAGGATCATCTCATTTCCACAGCAGCTCCCAAGTTAAGTCATGTGCAGCACTCAAGAGCAGTCCCATTGTTCTGGAAACAACACGACAGAGTTTCCTACGTAAGAATGTTGTGTAGCTCCTGTGTCCACGGGCTTAGCTACCGACTGCCGTTGACAAATGAGCCCTCGCATTTCATAGCAAGCTGATACTTAAAAATTTTGCCTTAAACACCTGAATTCATATGGATTGAGCATCACCCAGTCTTGCAGTTACCTTTTTTAATACCCTAAGGCCTCATCTAGACTGGGAGGAATTTGCTGATTCACCCGTTGCAGAGAGAAGCCTTGCCACAATCTTTGAGCTGTGCCAAGCTATGCTGCATTTGCAGCATAATTTTCTCTGGTCTATTATTCATCTGTTTGCAGCAAATTATTTCTTCAGTTTGTTGATTTAGATTTCTCTTTCTCTAAAAGAGAAGCAGCTGACTGTGTTAGTCAAATCTTCCTATCTTTGGTCTTAATGATTGTATAATGGCCATAGCAGATAAGTGACAAAACATTGAAAATTGGCCTTGTTTCTTTTGAGACATCAGAGACATGTTTATTGACATCTGCATTAATAGCAGTGCTGTGCCAGAAATCCTTTAAAATGGTTACATGCCACAGAAAATACCAAAATTGAAAATTAAAGGTACCCCTCCTTTTTTCATTTGTATTTTATGAGGTGAATAAAATAGCATGAGATAAATAATTTTAAATGTCCTTTTTCAATACTTATGTTTCTTTGATGTGTTCAGATTCTGTTGCATTAATTATGGAAGAGTTCAAACCATTTCTAGTTTCTAGGAAAGATAAAAGAATTTATTTCCTCCTGACAGCTTTTTCTTTCCTCTCACATAGATGCTAAAATATGGTCCTGTCAACAGCAGCAAGTGGCTTGATTGTTACACAAATAATTTGTCCTCCTGTATTTTACACCTGTATTTTTATGCTGCCTTTTGTCTTGTGAGTAACCTTTGGTATCTTTTTCTGGTTTTCTCTAGGTCAATGGGAAGGACCTCTCCAAGGCCACTCATGAAGAAGCAGTGGAAGCTTTTCGCAACGCCAAGGAGCCAATAGTTGTTCAAGTTTTGCGACGAGCCCCAGTTAGCAAAGCTCACGGTAGCTCTCAGGATGTTCGTCTTGCGGATGCCAGCACTCAGACTGACATCACTTTTGAGCACATTATGGCTCTGGCCAAACTAAGGCCTTCCACACCACCAGTTCCTGATATCTGCCCTTTTCTACTTTCAGACAGGTATGGTTTATCTTCTCTTGAGTATTTATTTACCTGTCGGATTGAGGCTTTGCAGTGATAGGCTTGTAGCCTTCTCTTGAAAAAGTCTTAGGAACACTTTAAATAAAAATATATGTGGTGTTGTTAACCACTGTCCCATTCAGGCTTCAGCGGTGGTTTTCTTAAACCCTGCTCAGGGATTAGAGCTACAAGAAGGAATCTTGGGCAAGTTTACTTTGTGTTCATGTTTTTGTTTATCCAAAGCTAAGACCCAGTCAAGAAGAAAAACTATTCCGTCTTTCAAAGTACCAAAATGTCTTCCTCAAAGCTAGAAAAAGCTGTCTTGTTGCTTTCTGTTCCTCCAAATTTCTTACCAGAAAATCAAGGAAACAAATTATTTATTTTAAAGGTCCCCTTATCAAAAACAAAGCAAATAAAAAAATATAGAGATCTAAAGTACAATTTCCCCTGCCATATGGCAAATGTTATAAATTAAATTATCCCTCGGTTGAAATCTTTGAACTGAAAGCAAACACCAGCAGGTGGTGCATACATAAAAACAGGGTGTAGGATTTTTCCTCTTTGGACTCCACCTCACAAGTAATGTCATCTAGTGGTTGACCCTTGCCCTCTCTCTGTAGCTAGCATAACTGTGGTAGCCCTAGATTTTTCCACTGACTTCCTGGCATGTCATGCATCTCTGTAGAATTGATGCTAACGGAGAACATACCACTTCATTTTTAGAAGTTCTAGGTAAGTTGTATAGATAATTATCTCAGAGAACTTGCCAGCAAATGCTGGATTGAGCCTACCACTTACTGCTGCACAGCTAAGAACGAGATATGTTTATATTTTTGAGTTGTTACTGGATATCACTAAACGGTGTACTATTGTGATTAAAGTTCCATGCCCTCTGTTTGGGAAAATTTTCCTGCCTCTGGTAAGATAGATCCACACTGGGGACTGTGTGGTTGTGATCCAGCCTTGGATCAAAGGCTGAGCACATTGTAAAGACCTCAATTCTTGGTACTCTAAGCCCATTTAACAGTGCAGTTTACTGACATTTTTAAGTGTGCAGTTGCTCAAATGCACTTCACCAGGCTGTTATCAGCATAGCAGAATAGGATAATGCATTGTTTTATGCAAGTTCTTGAACAATTTGTGAGCCTGATGTCAGTTGTAAGTTGTGGACATTGAAGATTTTATAAGCAGATAATTAGTGAGTTGCCCTTGTCCATGATGCAGCATGTGAATCTGGAGTTAGGTACCCTTATGAGCTTCGGGAATCCAAAATTGGCACAATTAAGCAGTTTGGCCCAAACCCACCCTTCTAAGAAATCACCCTGTGTAAATCTAACAAAAGATGGACCCAGAAAAATGAACTCAGACAGTGTATGAGCTTTGGGAAAGAAAACATCGCATGCCACTTCTTGGTACAGTTCCTTTCACGTTGTCAGGACATTCAGAGTAGCATTCCAGAGATGAGAAAAGTAGAGAAGGGGGGTGGAGGTTATCACTTTTTAATTAAAAAAAAATATTGTCTGATCTACTGTTATTGTACTGCTTTGTTCCACATAGCTGCCATTCTCTTCATCCAGTGGAGCATGAATTTTATGAAGGTAATGAGTATCTTTCCAGCCTGCCTGCTGATGCAGATAGAGCAGAGGACTTTGAGTATGAGGTAAGATCACTGGTACTCTGCAGCCTTTCTTTCTGTTATTACAGATACAGTATTTGCACAGCTGCTATCAGGGTCCTATGAGAAAAATAAGAATGGGAGTACTTCTTTAAAAATTGGCACCGAGGACTATTTTATTTTATACCTGTGTAATGTCACAGGCTTTACTGGGGTTAGGCTGCACACGTGAAATGTGAAAGCAGAATTCTGCAGTGGATGGCTACATACAAATCTGGGAGGCTTACTAAACAAGCTCCCTGTTTGTTCGGTGAAGACTGTAATTCAGATGCTTTGTTTTTGCAGTTTTAACACTTTAAAGCAAGCTTTTTCAAAATTAAAAATGGTAACTAGAAGCTCAATTGATTTCTTTATTTTTTTCCTAATTTTAAGAATTAATTGGTTTGGTGTCTCATGCCTTAGGGATCGGTCTTCCAGATACTCAGGTCTGTACTTGACTCTTTCTAAGATCAGGCTACAACTTTGAAAATTAATATCATTTCTATTACTCGCTCTTTGATATATGACATTGTAAGTATTGCAATTACAAGAAACTGTGCTCCGTACCACAAATCTCCCTTTGCTGTTAATGCTTTGTACTCTCCAGTGACAGGATTGGATGTGTTTCTGAGTCACTGAAAAATCATTATGTGAGGCTCCCCAAAATGATAACGTGATTGGTGATGTTGTTCTTCATTAGATTTTCATTTCAATATCTAAATAGTTTTCTTGTCAGCCAGTCATTAGCTCTTCTTGTTTTCCACTACCATCCAGTAACAAAATATTTGTAGGGATAGGCATAAGAAGCAGATGGTTCTTTTTATTATTAAACAGTGCTGAGTCTTTGCTTAAGTTCAAGTTACTGTATTTTAAATAAAAGTGATTGTAAATAATTAAATATCTTTAATGCAAGATTAAAAATATCCTTTCCTCCTGTTTGCTCTACCATAATACACCTTTTTAAAGGTTTCATATAACTGGTTGACATTTGGAAATTAAATGAATGGTGAAAGCTTTGGCAAACATACAATGTGTTCACTTCTGTCATGTCTTTAGCAGCTAAAATGCTCTACTGCAAATTCAGCCCATTGTTCTTTTCTTCTAGCAGCCTGGATGATTTGAAGTTCTTCCCCAGGAAGCAGAAAAATCAAATAACATCTACTTAGTGAATCTCTATCAAAACAAGCAAACTTTTATTTGAACTTCTCAAAAAATCATTGCTAGGGATTAGTGAAATCATTATTTCTTCCCAGTTGGGTTTTGGTGTGATATCTCAAAGCATGAGAGTCTCAGAGCTTAAGTTCTGTTTTGACTCCCCATGTGTAATATAATATCAGATTTCTCTGTTGAGTGAGTATCTTTATGGTGCTTCTTCCCTAAATGAAATAGAAACTATTTTTCCAGTAATATTTAAATAAATTGGTAATATAAGCATCTAGAAAGAATATTTTTTAAAATGGTTAGATGAAAATAAATTTCATTATTTAATCAGAACATAAGACATTAAAATACTGTCACTTTTTAAAGAGTCTTCCTTGTGGAATCAAGTCCTCTTTATGACTATTGTTAATTTCTAATAAAAGTTGGCATAAGTATTATAACAATGGCAAATGCTTGGGCAGGTTTTCAGTTGCCTGTAATCTCTGCTAATCACACCATCATAGTAATTAATTTGCTGTCAGCTGTGATTCAGTTGCCCAAGGCAAATTCACTGAGTGACTGAAATAGTGTTCCATGTGAAATTTAAATAGGCAAGGAAATGTCTAGCTTCCTTTGAGAAGAATGCTTTTCTACTAAATATGAAAGTTTTGAAGGAGAAACAAGAACATCTTGGAGCCTTTTTAACTAGCAGAGCTCTAAATGTAAAAGACATTCACAATATTTAGCTCGTATGGTAATGTTATGATTTATGTTACTCATTGGTTGTACTATCTGTTATTTCAGATCCTTACAAGATGTTATTAAGCTCTCTTGCCATAATTGTGTAGCTGCAAAAATTGAGAGCCTTATCCCCAGAGATATATGTTCCATCCAAAAAGAAGTCTCATAAAGGACAGAGTCAAAAGGGATTTACGAGCTGCTGTTGCCAATCCATGGGAGAAGCAGCAGTACAGTGAGTGGAGCAGAGAATATGGTCCAATGCTGTCAAGGTCTCCACAACAGTATTGGCTTAGAGTATCCTGCTGTGGCTACTCAGTCCCACTCTTGCCCAGCTGTTTTCTGGCCACTCAGTTATGCCAACATTACATTTTTGAAACAGCTGTGACATGTAATCCATTATTTTTTTAAAACGGCTTTTCAGAAGGGGTGTTTTTAACCTAGCCCAGCTTCCAGATATAAATTCCAGCACAGCTCCACAAGTTTCTCTGCTATGGCAGCAGCATCAGAGAAGGGAAAAATGCTCAAGCACTTGGGAAGGCAGCAAACATAAAACCAGCATTGTCCCATCAACCATCTAAGGGTGAAAACAGCAAGAAGAGCGGGTGCAGAAGTTCTGCTCATTCCACCCTGCAGGGTGCAGGCTGGATGGAAGAAGCAGAGCACTCTCTATCTCCCACTATTTGATTTCTCCTGTGTTTCGGGGAAAGAGGTTTATTGTTATTACTGTGCTTCCTGTAAAAGGAGGATTGTATCAGTGCTCCCTAATTTTATCATTCATTTTTCTTTGGAACAGCTTTCTGGTCTGAACCTTAGCTAATCACACACAGCAAAAAACCTACCTGGTGTCAGGAGTATGGTCCAGTTTCCAAACTGCACATGAGCATTCCCGTTGTACTAAAATGATACAAATTAGCTCACAGGTCTCCACGGCAAACATAATAATTCTTAAATTAATTCAAAGGCAAGCCTGGAGATTTCAGAAAGTAAGTAAAACAAGATAGTGAGCAGAAAAAGAACTAGGGCAACATCATTATTTCCTAGAAATGGATTGTATGTGAAGAATGCATCAGTTCTGAGACACAAATGCAAAGTAAAAATTAAGAAGCAAGGAAATAAGATGACTAGCAACAGAGTTACTGTAAACAAGAATGTTTTCCAAGAAAGAAAATGTCCTGGAAAGCTTTGTTCAGCTTGGAATTTACTTACAGATATGTGCTGACGTTTAAGTACCTGAATTACCGTCATAAGAAACAAACAGGAGGATCACATATGATAGCCATCTCTGGGGATATGGGGTTATACTTGCCAGTGGATTTGGTAGGATTAGACACAAGACTCTTCTATTCCATTTCTAAACTAGAAAAACCCAGTGGGTTGTCCTCAGATTGTCACACCATAACAAACTCAAGTATGAGCCAATTGTCTTGGAAGGATGAACTCCCTGGAAGGCTCATTAGGTTCCATCAGTACTATACTTTAAGCAAATGGCTGGGAAGATGATGAAGCTGGGAGATTGCTGATAGCCAACTTGAGCATCCTTATGTTGCTGCTGCAAAACATGTCTTAAATCTGAATTCTTGGTAGATACTGAACCAGGGTCACAGCCAGCATCAGAGAGTGTTGGCAAGAAAGAGATCAAAAGATTTGTAATTCTAACATAGCCAGATACCCATGAGGACTTTTAAGATAAAGCAGAAATTGACCAATTTCTAAATGCTCATTTGGGCTTGCAGTCAGTATCATGAGGGAGAGCCAAAAATATTCAGGATAAACCCACCCAGACTGGCTGTGAGTGGCTGTTGTGCTGCAAGAATTTACATCATGTGTTAGAATATACTTCATACCTTCTGGTACCAGTGAAGGAAGGGACTGAAAGCATCACAGCCTCCAGTAAGTCTATGATAAGCATGGCTCTAAAATTTGTCCATGTGAGAAGAGCAGAGGATTCTGGCCCTAGAAAGGAGTAAATAAGCTAAGGTTGTGCACTTCTGTAATAACATTTCTGAACCTACTATTCAGGAGAGAGAAGCATCATATACTTGATTTGGAATGTTGGTGCTAGTACAGGATTTAAGGGGACAAAGTCACTTAAATGGTGGAACAGTGAAAAAATAGGTTAAAAAACCCCAAAGAATGTTGTAAAGACAAAGCTGGACAAAAGAATGTATCACTGATACCTAGCCCTAAATATTCAGTCTGAGGAGACTGCCTTTCCATAAGAGGGGCAGAAGAAAATATGATGTTACAAGCAGGCATCAGCAGGTAGTGTCATGTAGTCAACAGGTCCTTATCAAAGGGCAGAGACCTTATCATCTTTGTACTGAAGTAGCTTTTGAGCAAAACCAAAACAGGAAGTGATTGCTTTCTGCTGTGAGACGCAGTATCTGGAGAATTACAGTTTTTAAAATCTCATATGTCTGAGACAGGAAAAGATTCTTATTTCTACCTGAATGCTTCTTACAAACAGCAAAAGTACAAAACTTTGAGAAGGAATAGCAGTGGGTCAGGGTAACTTGCTGTTGCCTAAATGAGGAAGAGTAGACTGAAGTTTGCTCTCAGAATTGAGGGGGAGATTTTTGGAGGGAGGTGTGGATGTACAAAGGCGACCAGCAAAATTGCCTAGAAGACTTTCCATCTCTGACTGTTCTCCTCTTTAGGCAAAGACACAAGTGATTGCTTCAGTACAATGACATAGCTTGCAAGAGCCTGTAAAACCACATCAACAGTCCACCATGCCAGGATTAGCATGCTTGGAGTGAAAAAGGCAGAACAACAGCCATTGTGTTAGTCTGCCTGTGTCTGATGACTCCAGTTTTAATGCATGCAAATGCTAGTGCTGACGGATTGGGGCGGTATTAAGACCAGTACCTAGAAGAAGTTGCTAAGTGTTGAGTTGACCCTATATGATACTATGAGGTACTCTGATGCTCTTCATTTAAGGTCTTAGAAACCATTGAGCTTCATTTTACTTTGTTACTCAGAAAGTTAGTGCATGTCAATCAACAGACAACCACATGAGGCACATGCAGGTGAAACCTTCCTGTGGTCAGTTTTTTGTGTCCAGACAATCAGATCAGAGGTCCTGCAGGAAACAGCAGCCACATCAATACTTTGAGAAAAAGCCATGTGAGGTTTTTCCCACCTGATGCCTCTGTGAAACTTGGAGTGTAAGCTGGAAATATACATCTGTTATTTAGATTCCTCCTGTGCTTTGGAAAACAGGACTTCTGGAAATTAGAGGATTCGTATGAAAATTGCTTTACTCCATCACCAGTAGCTCCTCATAAGCAGAACAACCCTCTGAGGGTTGGTTAATAAATACCTCAGTGCAAAAATGAATACCTCTAAGTTCATGTTCTGCTTTGTAGACTCAAGGGACAATTTTTCAGTCAGAATAAGGAAATAAATGTGTATGTATGCCTGTTGAATCTAAGTACTAATTTATGGTTGTGCACAGCTGTTTATTTAAATGTTTTGATAAGTGTTTGCACTCATAAATCTGTTAACTGTAAATGCAGTTAGTCCTTGAACTTTACCACTGCCTTGATCAAAACCCACTGAAATTGCTAAGGTGTCTTATAGACCTGAGCTTTTCTGGGTCAGATGCTGTCAGCTGTTTTCACAAATGACTCAATATGGGCCTTGAAGAGAGAAAAGCTAGAAAACTTTGGGAATTGGACATGAGTAAAGTTTTGTGTAGACCACTTCTCACTGAACACTTAAAACTTCCAGGGAGGAGGATTTTGTCTTTGTTTCTCTTATCATATCTGAGCATTGCAGCAGATGCAATGCAGTGGCATTGCATTGGTTTACTCTTCCAGTAACACTCATCCCATCATGATGAGGGAATGTATTTCAGGTGCAAATTCAAATTGCCCATTTCCATGACATAGTGGTCGATTTTATTGTTATTTTTCCTTAGAACAAAATAAAGAGTAATTTTGTTCAGATTAGCAGTCTGAGTGAGGCTGTTTCTCTGAAGAAAGTTACTTGAACACATAAACATTTGTGGGTTGAGACCCTCATGGGTTACTAAAGTGTGGTCTCTGGTGACTTTCTGAGACCCACCACTGCTGTAAATGGCCAGGAGAGACCTGCCTGCCCTGTGTATTCAAATTTAAGGTCTTTTCAACACATGGATTATTTAACCAGTAAACCAAACAGATCTGTCTATCTTCTAAATACATATTTAGGGCCTTCTTAACATGGGGATTGCTAAACTGATCACCTCTAACAGCTCCCTTCAGCCTCCAAACACCCCTGGGCAAGCATTACAGGCACTTGCTGCAACACAATTGGAGCTCCTGCTTCAATTGCTAACACCTGAATAAACAGTTTGTATGGAAACAGCTTCTGTGCACACACTGCCAGTGCTTCTGGTCACTGCAGTCAGGCTCTTTTGTTTTGTTACCTGACAAGTGTTTCTGTACAACAAAGGTGTGTAACCATCAAAATGGAAACCAGTTCTTATCTAAGAGTTTTCTAGATATTCTTTACATGTAGCGTGGAATTTCTCTGCACAGTTGTTATGTTTTTTTATTTAATAGTATAAAGGGATGAGAGAGAAAATATTTGTATTGGGTCTGACTGAGCTGGAGTTAATTTTCCCCATAGCATCCCTCCCAGTGCTGTGCTTTGTACTGAGATCTGGAAAGGTGCTGATAACACACCCGTGTTGTGGCTGCTGCTGGGCAGGGCTTGTATGGCACCAAGGCTGTTTTTTCAACATTCCCCCTGCAGTAGGATGGGGTGGACAAGATCTTGGGAGGGGACACAACTGGGACAGCTGACCCAAACTGACCAAAGGGATAATTCCATACCATATGACATCAGCTGAACTATAAAAGCTAGGAAAAGGAGGCGAGGGTGGGGGGATTGGCTTGTCCTCCAGAGCAACTGCTACACATTTGGAGCGCTGCTTCCTGATAAGGGCCAGACATCACCTGCTGATGAGAAGTACAGAATAAATCTTGTTTTCTTTTGCTTCCTCGCGCAGCATTGCTTTGCTTCTTCATTAAACTGCTTTTGTCTTAGCCCACGAGTTTCATCTTATTCCCCCTGGTCCAGATGAGAGGAGGGAGGGAAGTGAGTGGCTTGATGGGCACCTGCCATCCAGCCAAGATCAAACAATCACAACAAGCCAAGTTCCAGCCATGTTCAGGTAGGGTGACAGTGATGTGGAGGGGAAGAACCACTGTAATTGTAAACAATGTAGGTTGTGCTTGTTTCTTCTATATTTCTTACTGTGATTGGACTTTTTTTCCCTGAACTTCTTAAAACTCAGGATGAATCAAAAAAGACCCTTTAGCAAATAAAAGACAGTTTTTGATTTCAGCAACCAGCAGATGTAACTTAAAAGAGAAGTCTTCAAGAAGCAAGGATCCTAGTAGAGATGTGGGTGTTGCAGTGTATAAGAGCTGAAATGGTGGACAAGGTTGCGTCTTTCCATTGTCATCAGACATGACTGATATAGTAAGGGGAATGTGGAAAGGCTTGTGAGCAAGCAGGGTATAGATTTTCTATGGAAAAGCAGATACTTTTCACCACGTGCCTTACCTTATGCAGATGCTGTTACGGTGGAGTGACTAATCTAACAGTGCAGAGTGGGCTTATATAAACTGGGACTTGCTGGTTTATGATTGTTTTCTGACCATGAATTCATAACTGCCTAGCAGTTATGGCTGAATTCTGGATGTGCAATGGTTCAGAGACATTTTACTGACACCATTTTTCTGATTTTATGTGGCAAATCTTAATATTATATTCTATCTGCTCTTAAAAAGTATCATGATAGAAGTGAACAGGTATGTGTGTGCCTGTGATCTGTAGTATTGGTTGCTTAAGAGTCTTTCTAGTTTGTGGGATCTTGGGGTGGTTTTTTTTTTCCATTCCTACCTGTCATATGATACCAATCCAGAGAAAAAAAATGGACTGTATGTTAAAGCTATTATTTGAAATACTTGTGAGGAAGTCTCCTGTACAAGTAAGTATATTTTTAGAGTTGTTTCAGTTGAACCCAAGAGAACATGACAGTGACTGGGACTTCTAAATCAGTTCCTTCAGATTTTTTTCATTTTAACTGAAAAGGACTTCTGAGCTGCTAACACCTGGCCTGTGATCCAGCTGACTGTCACTACAGACTAAAAATAGAAAAGGTCCCTGTAAACAAGGAGAAGTTGGACTGAAATATTTTTTCCTGTAATTCTTTGAATAACACTGTGTAATAATTAGAAACACTCTTTTAATATGCATTTGGCATACTGCAGCACAAGATTATCTATTTTACTGGCATTTTTATTTTTAAAAGTCCTGGGTATTTGAGTCAGCATAATTTACAGACAGCTAATAAATATGTAATTTCTTCCTAAATGTGGCCAATCGGACACGGCAAATGAGCAAAGGAGTGGTAAAAGGCAGTCCTTTTCTTTTACTTTTTCATCTGTCTTTTAAGAAACAAAGTCACTTTTCAAGTATAAATTAATTAAACTTAACACCATTCCTCTGAGGTTCTTCAGTGTTACTATGCCCTGTATTGCTACAGAAATTCACAAGCAGGTGAACTAAGGACAGTCATTTGAGTGACTTGCCAAGTCAGTCAGTAACAGAACTGGCAGTAAAACCCAGGAGCCTTTACTTGTAATGCATCTCTTTTTTGCCCATTAAATCACTCTTCTTCCTTGCTAGTCATTGAATCATTTAGATGGAAGAGAATGTCAAGGTAGTTTCTGCCACAGTTGTTTGTTAATTTTGAGTGTGTTACTGCATGTTATGACAAAATTCTGACATTCAAAGCAGATGAAGTTGCTGTCATGTCACCTCCCCTAAGCAATGAATACCCCAATTTAGGGATTTGAATTGTGCCCACAACTACAGAGGATCATGAGAAAACCGCACAAAACTGACGTGGGAAAATTTATCAAAGTTATTACCATTTATTATGTTTTAAAACAGGAGGAAACTATTATCAAGTCAGTGATATTTATTCTGTTTCATGATTTCATAAAACAAACACAGGGTTACTCGTCACTTCACCTGAAAGTTAATAAAAATTCTTTCTTGCTGTCAGAGCTTATGTTTTTCCAGGAAAATGAAGAAAAGTGAGCTTAGTTCAGCAGCACTTTATTGTTGGGCAACATTTCAACATATGGTATGTGTTTTTCACTAAGCGAAGGAAGAGAAGGGTGCTGGCAATATTTTCGTGTTTATAAAAATCTGTGGATTATAAATCTTCTGTTTTGGCGAAATGCTTTGTTTAGACAGTTTTTATACCACATACCTTCATATATGCTTTACAGTGAAAATGTTTCTAAGGGTTTTTATTAATGTTATTTTTCTTATGCCTTCTGTTTGAAAGATTGTGTAACCTGTCTTGGAGACATGGAATCTACAGACAAAAGATGGGATAAAATAATTTCTTTTATGTATTCTTTTTAAAAATAAGTCATGTTAACCAGGTTATTATAATGTCACAATTTTAAATCTTAGTATCCTAGGAAATTGAAGAGCACAGGAAGCAAGGGCCAAATCCCCCTAGCAAGAGGGAACCTTTTACAAGAAAATGGACTTAAAACAAGGTTTCAGTATTATGCGTACTGGGCCTTCAGAGGAGAAATCAAAAAAGCAGGAGTGGTCTTTTCTCTGGAAGCTTGCTTTTTTATTTAATGAGGCAGCTCTTCAAAGAGAATGTGTTAGTCATTCCTGCAGGGCATGGTTTGGTGAGCAGGAATACAGGTGAAACTGTATTGTGCATCAAAAAAGCAGATGATGGGTTTGCTTTGTATTTCATCTCATGTTCATCACTCTGTGTTTGGGGGTGGAGGACATATCCATGTGCAACAGAAGTTTGAACAGCTGAAACTCAGCATGGATATGGTGCCCACAGACCTCATTTTGTTGCCAGGAAAACAGAAATGTATTTTAAAAGTCATTGCCTATTGCTTTACGTGCTTGATTTATAGGCACGTGTATTTGGTTAAAAATTGCATATTTTAACTATACATATTGTAATATGTACTTATCTCAAAGTAAACAAGAGCATGGATAGAGTGCAATTTTAGTTTAGTGCTTTATATTAATTTCTATTTTTATAGACTCAACTTTAAATTTAGTTTTTTCATAGTACTTTGCCTTTACTGTGTCTGAAAAGCATAAACTGAATTACAGGGAGGTGTATTTTCTCTGTCTAAAACTGAAAAATTATATTTTCACCTTGATTTAAATTAATATAACAAAACAGCCTTCACACAGTTGTAGATCAGGGCTGTCCAAATGTGTGGAATTTTAACTGGTTAGGAGTTTGAATCTACAGCTACACATTCTGCTGTCCAGATAAATACTTGCTGCAGCAAATGTTGGCACATCTGTTATGCCTCCCCATTTCGATTGGCTGCCTGGGTGTTTAGAAAGTGCTGATGAGGCAGATAAATCTTCTGATGCGTCTCAGGCCCAAAGCAGACAGGCAGCAGTAATAATGATACTTACAGAGCCAAGTTCTGGGCAGTAACATTCTGAAGTACAGCAAAAATACAGTGTGATTTTACCTGCAATAGGTGAAATTTATTGTAAAATGTGAAAGCCGGGTGATTCTCAGCTGATTTGAGCTGTGGCTATTTGTGTATGTAAGGTTTGTGTGGAGAAAAAAAGCTATCCTCTGGTTTAGAAAGAGCTCTTCATGGCTCTCTTATGATTTAGAAGGGGCTCTTCAATATAAGAGCTGGGAATCAGGTTTAGAAACAGCTGCAGCGTACATGTTTTTTGGAAGAGAAAGAAACTGTCTTCTGGGAGCTTGAAGTTTCTGATCTTAGCAGAACTCTTTCAACAGTTTTTCTTTTACCCTTGGTATATTTTTATACCATTAGAGTTGGAAAAACTCCAGGCATTGGGGTCTTCTCCTAAGAAAGTCCATGGTGTATCAAAGAGGACGCGGACAAAGAAGGCTATATCTGACAGTCGCAAGTGCAGAGACTGGTTTCCAAGTACTGAGAGGTTTTGCAGGTATGGGATCCCTTCCAGACCTTAATCTGTAACACAGTGAATGGCAAACAGAAATTTAGAAGACACTGTAAAGATTTTAGAACTGATGTAATGTGTTCATATGGTCCTATTTCCTTCAGTAGACATCACCACTAACTTTTCCAAGTTCCTTTCAAGTACTGCTATTTGAGGCAAGTCCAGAAATTGCCTCAATTTCTGCTGTAGAGGGGAAAAGAAGTGGATGCTGATATAGGAGATATAATTACAGTTGTTTATCTTTTATAGTATACAGTCTACAAAGTCTCTGGACAACTCTTCTAGTGTTTGACTACCCTCATGGTAAGAAACATTTCCCTAAATATCTCATTGGAATTTCCTGAGTAGCAACTTGTGCCTGTTGTCTCGTGTGCCTGTTACAGAGCACTGCCAGGAAGAGTTTTTTTCTGACTTCTCTGAACCCTTGCACTTGGTACTTGAAGGAAGCAATAAGATCTCCTTATTAAGAAGACATTTCTCTTCAGAAGGCTAAATGAGTGCAGTTCTCCCAGCCTCCTCTCATAGAAGATGTGCTCCAGCCCCCTACTTAGTTAATGGACTTCCAGCTGCACATGGAATACTGTATTCCTACCTAATAACCAAAAGAACTGTTCTTTTTATGTCAAAGCCATTTTCATGGCAAAGCAAATTGGGGAGCAAATTCTTGAAGTGCCCAAAACAAACAAACAAAATTAACTAGTAAAGTTTGAGGGTTTTCTCCCCTCTGTGCCTTAAATGGTTTAAACCAGTGATACCTTAGCTGTATCTCTTTAATTTACAACGTTGAAAGCCAAATATGGGGGTCAGAGCAAGAGCTTTAACGAAAAGTCACTTTTTTTTCTCTTCAAATACATGTAATAATAAATCTCTCTCTGTTATTTTTTGTCAAAGCTGTCCAAAAGCAAAGGACTCTTTGGGAATAAAGAGGCTGTGAGCTAGTTCAATATATTCCCAGACACTGTACAGGGGAATAGTTACTACTCCAGTGTGCTTATCCCAGATTAACATAAGGTTTGGTTTCTGTGTTTTCTGTGCTATTCCCACCTACTTTGTTCAATGAGAGGGAAGAGAGAATATAGAATCTAAGATTGGTGAAAAGGAAACCCTTCACTGCATGTCATCAGCTAGTTAGTTATACTTTAAACTCTTCTCCTTCATTGCAACTTTGCACCTATGAAAGTGAAAGACCGAAAGTGAGGACCAAAGCTGACTTCTGTGGAATACTATACATAAGCAGCTCATCATGGATCTCTCTGCTCAGAAAGCAAGAATTCATGGTTTTCTCAAGTGCAGAACATGCCAGAAGGGGTGTTTGGTCTCAAGCAAGTGAAAACATATATGCATCTATAACATATGAAAATCTATGTATGTAGTTAATTGCTCTGAATAATTTAGCATCCATATGCACCATGAGGAAGGAATAGAAATAAAGACAATGAATAGGGAGGGGAAAAATTAGGAAGAAAAGCAAGACCATGACTTGTTTGAAATAACAAAATATGCTGAGGACATTTTACTTTCCAGTAAGTGTGATCATTCAGACAATAGAGAAAAAAATATAGTTTAAGTAGTGTTTAGAATACTTTGATACTTCCCATAGGGTTGCTTTTTGGATTTATCTTTTTGACAAGGATCTGAAGATTTGGTATTATACCTGCTAGCTAAAGAGGGAACACTCAGGTTTGAGTGGATGTTTCTGACTTCCTGAAGCATATACTGTCAGCTTTTGAGCCTTTTGCAGACAGGAAGCCTATAATCTATACAGTTTTTTTCTTTCCTTTTGACTTCTTTATGAGGTACACTTACTGTAACATCCACTATGTGTCTTTAAGCTCAAGGTTTACAGTACCCTTTAAAAGCAAGTCAGAAAGGCCACACCAAACCTGTAAGGCCCACAGAATTGAAGTGGTGTTTATCTCACGCCCATATGCTTAGACCCTACCTCCCACTGAAACACTAAATTTGTTCATAGTGCAGTGATCAAAGGCTCCGGGGAGACCTAACAGCCACCTTCCAGTACCTGAAGGGAGCTTATAAAAAGACTGGAAAGGGGCTGTTTACAAAGGCCTGGAGTGAAAGGACGAGGGGCAATGGTTTTAAATTAGAAAGGAGGGAACTGAGATTAGAAATAAGGAGGAAGTTCTTTACCACGAGAGTTGTGGAGCACTGGAACAGGTTGCCCAGGGAGGTGGTTGAGGCCCCATCCCTGGAAACATTCAAGGTGGGCTTGTTAGAGCTCTGAGCAACCTGCTCTAGTTGAGGATGTCCCTGCTCTCAGCAGGGGGTTGGACTAGATGACCTCTAGAGGTCCCTTCCAACCCAGACATTTCTATTTTTCTATGTTTCTCACATTCGTAGTCCAGCTCCATCATTCATCCAGCCCAACCGCTTCCCCTGTCTGCTCTGTGACTGCTCTCCTCCCCCTCCCTGGTCCTCACCCATTGGGAGCCTCAGCTGACGCATGGGTGACTCTCTCCTCCCACTCACAGCCATTAGACTGTTACTGATCATCACACATCTAACTGCTGAATATGCACTGGCAGGCTTACCATGCCTTTAAGTTACTCCATTGTTTGGTTTCCTACATAGAAGTGTAGTGTGCACCAACAACTTTCTCTCCAGAGCTGCAGGGAGTGAATTCTCATATCCAGTGGAGCTTCTTTATTATCAAATGATTCATCAGCTATAGGACCATATTCTACTCCCATAGTTGCAAGATGATCTTTTATTAATAGGTGCTTATATATGATCATATTAATTCTGGTTTTTTTTTTTTCTGCTACTTTTTTTTTTTTTTTTTTTGGACACTGGTATCATTCTTTGTCTGGACACAAAGCAGTGAGTGGCTCTAAGTGTAGCTATAAAGCAGGGATCAGCAGGAAAGTGATTTTAAGTATTTCTCATTTTATGTTGTATTTGCTTTTGGATTATGTATTTCAGAAATGCTTGCTGATATTTTTCCTTTCTGCTTTGATGTAAACAAATCTTGTGTCAGAGATTCTTAAATCTAAACCAGACTTTAAAAAATGAGGATTAAATGAGACTAGCCTATAAGGTAGAGCCCCCACCCTTTGGACAGAGCATTGTTTTTCCCCACCGTGTGGAATGGAGATAACCCTCTGTTTCTTTGTGGTAAGCTACCAACCAAATCCATTCTGGCAAATCTGACACCCGATGTGATTTGTCCTTTTCGATGATGTTTATGAGAAGTCAGGACAATCTTCTGTCAAAATTGATAAGTGAGAAGACAGTGGGGAATGCAATTTTATTTGTAGCTGCACAGCTGCCAGCAGTTCCAGCTTGTTTACATCTAGGCTGGCCCTGTTTTGCTCCATAGCTTTTCTATTTCCATCCAAATAGCCCCCAACTACATTGTGGATGTGCCTGTCTAAGTAAAATCTGCATAACAGAACATACTGGGACTGTTGGGGTGGGGGTGGGGGGAAGAAAGAATGTATTTCATTAGGTTATTTTCACAACTCTGGAATGTCTTGTCATTTTAAAAGTGAAATCTCAAACTCTACGAAATCTCCATAGACATTTACAGAATGGGTTGTAAAACTTAAAAATTAAAAACTATAATCTGCTAACTCCCACAATGCTTCTTACCTTCCATAGTGAAGGGACCAGAGGAGTTAAGAGCTTTGCTTTTCTGATGGAAGCTTTCTTCTTCCGGAAGAAGTAGCCATTGTTTTTAAATTAAATCCACGACAAGCATCTCAATACAAGTTTATTTGTTGTGTAAAGAAAGCAGTATGACCCTGCAGTGACCTGGGAAGGAGAGAGCAGTTTCACTGCACACTTTGACACAGAATACTTCTGCTATGTAGCCTACAACTAGCCTGTGTTGTGTAGACATTAATGTATTTTCTGAAAAGTCCTTTGGACATGAGAGTGTAACCCCTGGTGGCATTAGGATGGTTATAAGGTCTAGGAAGCCTTTGTTTGCCTTGCCTTCAGTCTGGCAGTCCCAGAATCCCAAGCAGGTTTAATCTTTTTTTTTTTTTTTTTTTTTTTTTTTTTTTTTTTTTTTTTTTTTTTATTTTATACTCTTTTTTCTTTTACT